>OX328014.1:36964053-37243053 GCA_946811545.1 Netelia fuscicornis | reverse complement strand
CAGGCGATTCGCGTGGATCGATCAGGGCTCCGGAGGCGGCGCATGGACCGATTGGGGAGCATGAGATGGTGCGTCGACCGATCGGGGCTCGGAGACGGCACACGGACCGATCGGGGCTTAGGAGACGGCGCGTGGTCCGATCGCGGCGGGGAGACGGCGCGTGAACCGACCGGGGCTCAGGAGACGGCGCGTGGACCGATCGGGGCTGGGAGACGGAGCGTGGAGCGATCGGGGCTCAGGAGACGGCGCATGAACTAATCGGCGCTCGGAGACGGCGCGTGGACCGATCGGGGCTGAGGAGAAGGCACGTGGACCGATCGGGGCCTAGGAGCCTCGCGTGGATCGATCGGGGCCCCGGAGGCGCCGCGTGGACCCATGGGGATCAGGAGACAGTGCGTGGACCGATCGGGGCTCGGAGGCGGCGCGTGGACCGATCGGGGCTTAGGAGACATCGCGTGGACCGATCGGGGCCCGGGGACGGCGCGTTAACCGACTGGGGCTTAGGAGACCATGCGTGGACCGATCGGGGCTCGAAGACGGCGCGTGGACGGACCGTGGCTTAGAATGCGTCACGCGGACCGATCGGGGCTCGGATACGGCGTGTGGACGTATCGGGGCTTAGGAGACGATGCGTGAACCGATCGGGGCTCAGGAGACGCCGCGTGGACCGATCGGGGCTCGGAGACGGCGCGTGGAACGATCGGGGCTCGGAGACGGTACGAGGACCGACCGGAGCTCAGGAGATTCGCGTGGATCGATCAGGGCTCCGGAGGCGGCGCATGGACCGATTGGGGAGCATGCGATGGTGCGTGGACCGATCGGGGCTCGGAGACGGCGCACGGACCGATCGGGGCTCAGGAGACGGCGCGTGAACCGATCGGCGCTCGGAGACGGCGCGTGGACCGACTGGGGCACAGGCGATGGCGCGTGGACCAATTGGGGTTCGGCGACGGCGCGTGGACCGATCCGGGCTCAGGAGACGGCGCGTGGACCGATCGGGGCTGGGAGACGGAGCGTGGAGCGATCGGGGCTCAGGAGACGGCGCATGAACTAATCGGCGCTCGGAGACGGCGCGTGGACCGATCGGGGCTGAGGAGAAGGCACGTGGACCGATCGGGGCCTAGGAGCCTCGCGTGGATCGATCGGGGCCCCGGAGGCGCCGCGTGGACCCATGGGGATCAGGAGACAGTGCGTGGACCGATCGGGGCTCGGAGGCGGCGCGTGGACCGATCGGGGCTTAGGAGACATCGCGTGGACCGATCGGGGCCCGGGGACGGCGCGTTAACCGACTGGGGCTTAGGAGACCATGCGTGGACCGATCGGGGCTCGAAGACGGCGCGTGGACGGACCGTGGCTTAGAATGCGTCACGCGGACCGATCGGGGCTCGGATACGGCGTGTGGACGTATCGGGGCTTAGGAGACGATGCGTGAACCGATCGGGGCTCAGGAGACGCCGCGTGGACCGATCGGGGCTCGGAGACGGCGCGTGGAACGATCGGGGCTCAGGAGACGGCGCGTGAAATGATCGGCGCTCTGAGACGGCGCGTGGACCGATTGTGGCTTACGAGACGGCGCGTGGATCGATCCGGGCTCGAAGACGACGCGTGGACCGATCGGGGCTCAGCAGCCGATGCGTGAATCGATCGGGGCTCAGGAGGCGGCGCGTGGACCCATCGGGGCTCGGAGACGACGCGTGGACCGATCGGGGCCCGGAGACGGATCGTGGACAGATTGGGGATTAGGAGACGGCGCGTGGACCGATCGGGGCTGGGAGACGGCACGTGGACCAATGGGGGCTTAGGAGACGACGCGTGGACCGATCGGGGTGTAGGCGACAACGCGTGTACCTATCGGGGCTAAGGAGACAGCGCGTGGACCGATCAGGGCTCGGCGACAGCGCGTGGACGTATCGGGGCTCAGGAGACGGCGCGTGGACCGATCGGGGCTCGGGGACGGCGCGTTAACCGATTGGGGCTTAGGAGACCATGCGTGGACCGATCGACGCTCGAAGACGGCGCGTGGACCGATCGGGTCTCAGGAGGCCGCGCGTGGACAGATCATGACTCGGCGACGGCGCGTGGACCGATCGGGGCTCGGAGACGACGCGTGGACCGATCGGGGCTCGGAGACAGCGCGTGGACCGACTGGGGCTCAGGCGATTTCGCGTGGACCAATTGGGGTTCGGCGACGGCGCGTGGACCGATCGGGGCTTAGGAGACGGCGCGTGCACCGATCGGGGCCCGGAGACGGGTCGTGGACCGATCGGGGCTCAGGAGACGGCGCGTGGACCGATCGGGGCTCAGGAGGCCGCACGTGGACCGATCATGGCTCGGCGACGGCGCGTGGACCGATCGGGGCTCGGAGAAGATGCGTGGACCGATCGAGGTTCGGCTACAGCGCGTGAACCGACTGGGTCTCAGGCGGTTGCGCGTGGACCAATTGGGGTTCGGCGACCGCGCGTGGACCGTTCGGGGCTCGGAGACGGCGCGTTAACCGATCGGGGCTTAGGAGGCGATGCGTGAACCGATCGGGGCTCGGAGAAGGGGCGTGGACCGATCGGGGCCTAGGAGACAACGCGTGGACCGATCGTGGATCAGGAAGCGGCGCCTGGACCGATCGTGGCCCGGAGACGGCGCGAGAAGGCATCTGGGCTTACAAGACGACGCGTGGATCGAACGGGGCTCGGAGACGGCGCATGAACCGACCGGGGCTCAGGAGACGGCGCGTGGACTGATCGGGGCTCGGAGACGGCGCGT
The DNA here is from genome assembly GCA_946811545.1 of Netelia fuscicornis. Taxonomy (NCBI): domain Eukaryota; kingdom Metazoa; phylum Arthropoda; class Insecta; order Hymenoptera; family Ichneumonidae; genus Netelia; species Netelia fuscicornis. The sequence goes on along the minus strand of OX328014.1, from coordinate 37,240,296 downwards.
TAACCGATCGGGGCTTAGGAGACGGCGTGTGAACGTATCGGGGCTTAGGAGAGGATGCGTTGACCGATCGGGACTCATGAGACGGCGCGTAGACCGATCGGGGCTCAGGAGACGGCGCGTGGACCGATCGGTGCTCGGAGACGGCGCGTGGACCGATCGGGGCGTAGGACACGGCGCGTGTACCTATCGGGGCTCACGAGACAGCGTGTGGACCGATTGGGGCTCAGGAGACGGCGCGTGGACCGATCGGGGCTCGGAGACGGCGCGTGGAACGATCGGAGCTCAGGAGACGGGGCGTGAAATGATCGGCGCTCTGAGACGGCGCGTGGACCGATCGGTGCTCGGAGACGGCGCGTGGACCGATCGGGGCTCAGGAAACGGCGCGTGGAGCGATCAGGGCTCAGGTGACGACGCGTGGATCGATCGGGGCTCAGGAGACGACGCGTCGACCGATCGGGGCTCAGGAGAGGGCGCGCGGACCAACCGGGGCTCAGGAGACTCGCGTGGATCGATCGGGGCTCCGGAGGCGCCGTGTGGACCGATTGGGATCAGGAGACGGTGCGTGAACCGTTTGGTGCTCGGAGACAGCGCGTGGACCGATCGGGGCTCGGAGACGACGCGTAGACCAATCGGTGCTCGGAGACAGCGCGTGGACCGACTGGGGCTCGGAGACGGCGCGTGGAACGATCGGGGCTCAGGAGACGGCGCGTGAAATGATCGGCGCTCAGAGACGGCGCGTGGACCGATTGTGGCTTAGGAGACGACGCGTGGACCGATCGGGGCTCGGAGACGACGCGTGGACCGATCGGGGCTCGGAGACAGTGCGTGGACCGACTGGGGCTCAGGCGGTTGCGCGTGGACCAATTGGGGTTCGGCGACAGCGCGTTGACCGATCGGGGCTCGGAGACGGCGCGTTAACCGATTGGGGCTTAGGAGACTATGCGGGGACCGATCGGGGCTCGGAGACAGCGCGTGTACCGACTGGGGCTCAGGAGGTTGCGCGTGGACCGATCGGGGCTCGGAGAAGGCGCGTGGACCGATCGTGGCTCAGGAAGCGGCGCCTGGACCGATCGTGGCCCGGAGACGGCGCGAGAAGGCATCTGGGCTTACAAGACGACGCGTGGATCGATCGGGGCTCGGAGACGGCGCATGAACCGACCGGGGCTCAGGAGACGGCGCGTGGACTGATCGGGGCTCGGAGACGGCCCGTTAACCGATCGGGGCTTAGGAGGCCGCGCGTGGACCGATCGAGGCTCGGCGACGGCGCGTGGTCCGATGGGGCTCAGGAGCCGCGCGTGGACCGATCATGGCTCGGTGACGGCGCGTGGACCGATCGGGGCTTAGGTGACGATGCGTGGACTGATTGGGGCTCAGGAAGCAGCGTCTGGACCGATCGTGGCTCGGAGACGGCGCGAGGAGGCATCTGGGCTTCGAAGACGACGCGTGGATCGATCGGGGCTCGGAGACGGCGCGTGAACCAACCGGGGCTCAGGAGACCGCGCGTGGACCGATCGAGGCTCAGGAGGCCACGCCTGGACCGATCGGGGCTCCGCGACGGCGCGTGGACCGTTCGAGGCTCGGAGACGACGCGTGTACGGATCGGGGATTCGGCGATGACGCGTGGACCGATCGGGGCTCGGAGACGGGGCGTGGAATGATCGGGACTCGGAGACGGCGTGTGAACGTATCGGGGCTTAGGAGACGATGCGTTGACCGATCGGGGCTCATGAGACGGCGCGTAGACCGATCGGGGCTCCGGCGGCGACGCGTGGACTGATCGGGGCCCAGGAAACGGCGCGTGGATCGATCGGTGCTCGAAGACGACGCGTGGACCGATCGGGGCTCAGGAGCCGATGCGTGGATCGATCGGGGCTCAGGAGGCGGCGCGTGGACCCATCGGGGCTCGGAGACGGCACGTGGACCGATCAGGGCTTAGGAGACGACGCGTGGACCGATCGGGGCTCAGGAGACGGCGCGTGGACCGATCGGTGCTCGGAGACGGCGCGTGGACGGACCGTGGCTTAGAATGCGTCACGCGGACCGATCGGGGCTCGGATACGGCGTGTGGACGTATCGGGGCTTAGGAGACGATGCGTGAACCGATCGGGGCTCAGGAGACGCCGCGTGGACCGATCGGGGCTCGGAGACGGCGCGTGGAACGATCGGGGCTCAGGAGACGGCGCGTGAAATGATCGGCGCTCAGAGACGGCGCGTGGACCGATTGTGGCTTACGAGACGGCGCGTGGATCGATCGGGGCTCGAAGACGACGCGTGAACCGATCGGGGCTCAGGAGCCGATGCGTGGATCGATCGGGGCTCAGGAGGCGGCGCGTGGACCCATCGGGGCTCGGAGACGGCACGTGGACCGATCAGGGCTTAGGAGCCGACGCGTGGACCGATCGGGGCTCGGAGACGACGCGTGGACCGATCGGGGCTCGGAGACAGTGCGTGGACCGACTGGGGCTCAGGCGGTTGCGCGTGGACCAATTGGGGATCGGCGACAGCGCGTTGACCGATCGGGGCTCGGAGACGGTGCGTTAACCGATTGGGGCTTAGGAGACGATGCGTGGCCCGATCGGGGCTCAGGAGCCTCGCGTGGATCGATCGGGGCTCCGGAGGCGCCGCGTTGACCCATGGGGATCAGGAGACAGTGCGTGGACCGAACGGGGCTCGGAGACGGCGCGTGGACCAATCGGGGTTCGGAGACGACGCGTGGACCGATCGGGGCTCGGAGACAGCGCGTGGACCGACTGGGGCTAAGGCGGTTTCGCGTGGACCAATTGGGGTTCGGCGACGGCGCGTGGACCGATCGGGGCTTAGGAGACGGCGCGTGCACCGATCGGGGCCCGGAGACGGGTCGTGGACCGATCGGGGCTCAGGAGACGGCGCGTGGACCGATTGGGGCTCGGATACGGCGCGTGAACCAATCGGGGCTCAGGAGGCCGCGCGTGGACCGATCGCGGCTCGGCGACGGCGCGTGGACCGATCGGGGCTTAGGAGGCCGCGCGTGGACCGATCAAGGCTCGGCGACGGCGCGTGGTCCGATGGGGCTCAGGAGCCGCTCGTGGACCGATCATGGCTCGGTGACGGCGCGTGGACCGATCGGGGCTTAGGTGACGATGCGTGGACTGATTGGGGCTCAGGAAGCAGCGTCTGGACCGATCGTGGCTCGGAGACGGCGCGAGGAGGCATCTGGGCTTCGAAGACGACGCGTGGATCGATCGGGGCTCGGAGACGGCGCGTGAACCAACCGGGGCTCAGGAGACCGCGCGTGGACCGATCGAGGCTCAGGAGGCCACGCCTGGACCGATCGGGGCTCCGTGACGGCGCGTGGACCGTTCGAGGCTCGGAGACGACGCGTGTACGGATCGGGGATTCGGCGATGACGCGTGGACCGATCGGGGCTCGGAGACGGGGCGTGGAATGATCGGGACTCGGAGACGGCGTGTGAACGTATCGGGGCTTAGGAGACGATGCGTTGACCGATCGGGGCTCATGAGACGGCGCGTAGACCGATCGGGGCTCCGGCGGCGACGCGTGGACTGATCGGGGCCCAGGAAACGGCGCGTGGATCGATCGGTGCTCGAAGACGACGCGTGGACCGATCGGGGCTCAGGAGCCGGTGCGTGGATCGATCGGGGCTCAGGAGGCGGCGCGTGGACCCATCGGGGCTCGGAGACGGCACGTGGACCGATCAGGGCTTAGGAGACGACGCGTGGACCGATCGGGGCTCAGGAGACGGCGCGTGGACCGATCGGTGCTCGGAGACGGCGCGTGGACGGACCGTGGCTTAGAATGCGTCACGCGGACCGATCGGGGCTCGGATACGGCGTGTGGACGTATCGGGGCTTAGGAGACGATGCGTGAACCGATCGGGGCTCAGGAGACGCCGCGTGGACCGATCGGGGCTCGGAGACGGCGCGTGGAACGATCGGGGCTCAGGAGACGGCGCGTGAAATGATCGGCGCTCAGAGACGGCGCGTGGACCGATTGTGGCTTACGAGACGGCGCGTGGATCGATCGGGGCTCGAAGACGACGCGTGAACCGATCGGGGCTCAGGAGCCGATGCGTGGATCGATCGGGGCTCAGGAGGCGGCGCGTGGACCCATCGGGGCTCGGAGACGGCACGAGGACCGATCAGGGCTTAGGCGCCGACGCGTGGACCGATCGGGGCTCGGAGACGACGCGTGGACCGATCGGGGCTCGGAGACAGCGCGTGGACCGACTGGGGCTCAGGAGACGGCGCGTGGACTGATCGGGGCTCGGAGACGGCGCGTTAACCGATCGGGGCTTAGGAGGCCGCGCGTGGACCGATCGAGGCTCGGCGACGGCGCGTGGACCGATCGGTACTCGGAGACGGCGTGTGAACGTATCGGGGCTTAGGAGACGATGCGTTGACCGATCGGGGCTCATGAGGCGGCGCGTAGACCGATCGGGGCTCCGGCGGCGACGCGTGGACCGATCGGGGCCCAGGAAACGGCGCGTGGATCGATCGGTGCTCGAAGACGATGCGTGGACCGACCGGGGCTCAGGAGCCGATGCGTGGATCGATCGGGGCTCAGGAGGCGGCGCGTAGACCCATCGGGGCTCGGAGACGGCGCGTGGACCGATCAGGGCTTAGGAGACGACGCGTGGACCGATCGGGGCTCAGGAGACGGCGCGTGGACCGATCGGTGCTCGGAGACGGCGCGTGGACGGACCGTGGCTTAGAATGCGTCACGCGGACCGATCGGGGCTCGAATACGGCGTGTGGACGTATCGGGGCTTAGGAGACGATGCGTAAACCGATCGGGGTTCAGGAGACGCCGCGTGGACCGATTGGGGCTCGGAGACGGCGCGTGGAACGATCGGGGCTCAGGAGACGGCGCGTGAAATGAGCGGCGCTCTGAGACGGCGCGTGGACCGATTGTGGCCTACGAGACGGCGCGTGGATCGATCGGGGCTCAGGAAGCGGCGCCTGGACCTATCGTGACTCGGAGACGGCGCGTGGAGGCATCGGGGCTAAGAACACGACGCATGGACCGAGCGGGGCTCAGGAAACGGCGCGAGGAGCGATCGGGGCTCAGGAGAAGACGCGTCAATTGATCGGGGCTCAGGAGACGACGCGGCGACGGTTCGGGGCTTAGAAGACGACGGATGGACCGATCAGGGCTCAGGAAACGGCGCGTGGACCGAACGGTGCTCGGAGACGGCGCGTGGACCGATCGGCGCTCAGGAGACGGCGCGTGGAGCGATCGGAGTGCAGGAGATGACGCGTTAACAGAGCAGTGTTTAGGAGACGATGCGTGGACCGATTGGTGCTCGGAGACAGCGCGTGGACCGATTGGGGCTCAGGAGGTGGCTCGTGGACCAATTGGGGTTCGGCGACGGCGCGTGGACCGACCGGGGATTAGGAGACGACGCGTCGACCGATCGGGGCTTAGGAGACGACCCGTCGACGGATCGGGGCTTAGGAGACGACGCGTGGACCGATCGGGGCTTAGGAGGCGGCGCGTGGACCGATCGGTGCTCAGGAGACGACGCGTGGACCGATCGGGGCTCAGGCGGTTGCGCGTGGACCGATCTGGGCTCGGAGACGGCGCGTTAACCGATAGGGGCTTAGGAGACGATGCGTGGACCGATCGGTGCTCAGGAGACGACGCGTGGACCGATCGGGGCTCAGGCGGTTGCGCGTGGACCGATCTGGGCTCGGAGACGGCGCGTTAACCGATAGGGGCTTAGGAGACGGTGCGTGGACCGATCCGGGCTCAGGAGACGGCGCGTGAACCGATCGGCGCACGGAGACGGCGCGTGGACCGATCAGGGCTTAGGAGACGACGCGTGGACCGATCGGGGCTCGGAGACGCCGTGTGGAACGAACGGGGCTCGGGTGACCGCGCGTGAACCGATCGGCGCTCGGAGACGGCGCGTGGATCGATCGGGGATCGGGGACGGCGGGTGGAACGATCGCGGCTCGGAGTCGACGCGTTAGCCGATCGGGGCTTAGGAGACGATGCGTCGACCGATCGGGGCTCGGAGACGGCGTGTGGACCGACCGGGGTTTAGGAGAAGGCGCTTGGACCGAACGGGGCTTAGGAGACGGCGCGTGGACCGATCGGGGCTCGGAGACGGCACGTGGAACGATCGGGGCTCAGGAGACGGCGCGTCAACCGATCGGCGCTCGGAGACGGCGCGTGGACCGATCGGGGCTTAGGAGACGGCGCGTGGACCGATCGGAGATCAGGAGATGACGCGTGGACCGATCGGGGCTGTGAAAGCGGCGCACGGACCGATCGGGGCTCGGAGACGGCGCGTGGACCGATCAGGGCTCGGCGACGGCGCGTGGACAGATCGAGGCTCGGAGACGACGCGTGTACGGATCGGGGCTTTGAAGACGACGCGTGGACCGATCGTGGCTCAAGAAACGGCGTGTGGAGCGATCGGGGCTCAGGAGACGACGCGTCGACCGATCAGGGCTCAGGTGACGGCGCGTGGACCGAGCGGGGCTCAGGAGACAGCGCGTGAAATGATCGGCGCTCGGAGATGGCGCGTGGACCGATTGGGGCTTAAGAGACGACGGATGGACCGATCGGGGCCTAGGAGACGGTACGTGAATCGATCGGGGCACAGGAGACGGCGCGTGAGCCGGTCGGGGCTTAGGAGACGGCGCGTGGACTGATCGGGGCTCGGGAAGCGGCGCCTGAACCGATCTGGCTCGGAGACGGCGTGTGGAGGCATCGGGGTTTAGAAGACGACGTATGGACCGATCGGGGCTCAGGAAACGGGGCGTGGACCGATTGGAGCTCGGAGACAACGCGTGGTCCGACTGGGGCTCAGGCGGTTGCGCGTGGACCAATTGGGGTTCGGCGACGGCGCGTGGACCAATCGCGACTCGGAGACGGCGCGTTAACCGATCGGGGCTTAGGAGACGATGCGTGAACCGATCGGGGCTCGGAGACGGCGCGTGGACCGACCGGGGCTCGGAGACGACGCGTGGACCGATCGGGGCTCGGAGACCGCGCGTGGACCGACTGGGGCGCAGGCGGTTGCGCGTGGACCAGTTGGGGTTCGGCGATGGCGCGTGGACCGATCGGGGCTCGGAGACGGCGCGTTAACCGATCGGGGCTTAGGAGACGATCCGTGAACCGATCGGGGCTCGGAGACGGCGCGTGGACAGATCGGGCTCAGGAGACGGCGCGTGGACCGATCGGGGCTGAGGATACGGCGCGTGGACCGATCGGGGCTCAGGAAGTGGCGCCTGGACCGATCGTGGCTCGGAGACGACGCGTGGAGGCATCGGGGCTAAGAAGACGACGCATGGACCGATCGGGGCTCAGGAAACGGCGTGTGGACCGATCAGAGCTCGGAGACGACGCGTGGACCGATCGGGGCTTAGGAGACTACGCGTGTACCTATCGGGGCTCAGGAGGCGGCGCGTGGATCGATCGGGGCTCGGAGACGGCGCGTGGAACGATCGGGTCTCAGGAGACGGCGCGTGAAATGATCGGCGCTCGGAGACGCCGCGTGGACCGATTGGGGCTTAGGAGACGGCGCGTGGACCGATCGGGGCGCAGGAATCGGCGCCTGGACCGATCGTGGCTTGGAGACGGCGCGTGGAGGCATCCGGGCTAAGAAGACGACGCATGGACCGAGCGGGGTTCAGGAGACGGCGCGAGGAGCGATCGGGGCTCAGGAGAAGACATGTCAATTGATCGGGGCTCCGGAGACGACGCGTCGACTAATCGGGGCTTAGGAGACGGCGCGTGAACCGATCGTGGTTGGGAGACGGCTCGTCCACCAATCAGGGCTTAGGAGACGACGCGTAGATCGATCGGGGCTCAGGAGACGGCGCGTGGACCGATCGGGGCTCAGGAAACGGCGCGTGGACCGACTGGGGCTCAGGCGGTTGCGCGTGGACCAATTGGGGTTCGGCGACGGCGCGTGGACCGATCGGGGCTCGGAGACGGCGCGTCGACCGCTCGGGGTTCGGAGACGGCGCCTGGACCGTCCGGAGCTCAGGAGGCGATGCGTGGACCGATCGCGGCTCAGGAGACTGCGCGTGGATGGATCGGAGCTTAGGGAACGACGCGTGGACCGATCAGGGCTCAGGAGACGGCGCGTGAACCGATCGGCGCTCGGAGACGGCACCTGGACCGATCGGGGCTTAGCAGACGGCGCGTGGACCAATAGGAGATCAGGAGAGGACGCGTGGACCGATAGGGCTCTGGAAGCGGCGCACGGACCGATCGTGGCTCGGAGACGGCGCGTGGAGGCATCGGGGCTTTGAAGACGACGCGTGGACCGAACGGTGCTCAGAAAACGGCACCTGGAGCGATCGGGGCTCAGGAGACGGCGCGCGGACGGACCGGGGCTCAGAAGCCTCGCGTAGATCGATCGGAGCTCCGGAGGCGCCGCGAGGACCGATGGGGATCAGGACACGGTGCGTGGACCGATCGGGGCTCGGAGACGGCGCGTGGACCGATCGGGGCCTAGGAGACGACGCGTGGACTGATCGGGGCGTAGGAAACGACGCGTGTACCTATCGGGGCTCAGGAGACAGCGAGTGGACCTATTGGGGCTCAGGAGACAGCGAGTGGACCTATTGGGGCTCAGGAGACGGCGCAGGAACCGATCGGGGCTCGGAGACGGCGCGTGGAACGATCGGGGCTCAGGAGACGGCGCGTTAACCGATTGGGGCTTAGGAGACGATGAGTGGACCGATCGGGGCTCGAAGACGGCGCGTGGACCGATCGGGGCTCGGAGACAGCGCGTCGACCGATCGGGGTTCGGAGACGGCGCGTTAACCGATCGGCGCTCGGAGACGGCGCGTTAACCGATCGGCGCTCGGAGACGGCGCGCCGACCGACTGGGGCTCAGGAGACTCGCGTGGATCGATCGGGGCTCCGGAGGCGCCGCGTGGACCGATTGGGATCAGGAGACGACGCGTGGACCGATCGGGCGTAAGAGACGACGCGTGTACCTATCGGGGCTCACGACACAGCGTGTGGACCGATTGGGGCTCAGGAGACGGCGCGTGGAACGATCGGGGCTCAGAAGACGGCGCGTCAACCGATCGGCGCTCGGAGACGGCGCGTGGACCGATCGGGGCTTAGGAGACTGCGCGTGGACCGATCGGAGATCAGGAGATGACGCGTGGACCGATCTGGGTTGTGGAAGCGGCGCACGGACCGATCGTGGCTCGGAGACGGCGCGTGGAGGCATCGGGGCGTTGAAGACGACGCGTGGACCGATCGGGGCTCAGGAAACGGCGTGTGGTGCGATCGGGGCTCAGGAGACGACGCGTGGATCGATCAGGGCTCAGGAGACGACGCGTCGACCAATCGGGGCTCAGGAGACGGCGCGCGGACCGACTGGGGCTCAGGAGACTCGCGTGGATCGATCGGGGCTCCGGAGGCGCCGCGTGGACCGATTGGGATCAGGAGACGGTGCGTGAACCGTTCGGGGCTCGAAGACGGCGCGTGGACCGATCGGGGCTCGGAGACAGCGCGTCGACCGATCGGGGTTCGGAGACGGCGCCTGGACCAATTGGGGCTCGGAGACAGCGCGTGGACCGACTGGGGCTCAGGCGGTTGCGCGTGGACCAATTGGGGCTCTGGAGGCGGCGCGTGGACCGATTGGGGAGCAGAAGATGGTGCGTGGACCGATCGGGGCTCGGAGACGGCGCGTTAACCGATCGGCGCTCGGAGACGGCGCGTTAACCGATCGGCGCTCGGAGACGGCGCGCCGACCGACTGGGGCTCAGGAGACTCGCGTGGATCGATCGGGGCTCCGGAGGCGCCGCGTGGACCGATTGGTATCAGGAGACGACGCGTGGACCGATCGGGCGTAAGAGACGACGCGTGTACCTATCGGGGCTCACGACACAGCGTGTGGACCGATTGGGGCTCAGGAGACGGCGCGTGGAATGATCGGGGCTCAGAAGACGGCGCGACAACCGATCGGCGCTCGGAGACGGCGCGTGGACCGATCGGGGCTTAGGAGACTGCGCGTGGACCGATCGGAGATCAGGAGATGACGCGTGGACCGATCTGGGTTGTGGAAGCGGCGCACGGACCGATCGTGGCTCGGAGACGGCGCGTGGAGGCATCGGGGCGTTGAAGACGACGCGTGGACCGATCGGGGCTCAGGAAACGGCGTGTGGCGCGATCGGGGCTCAGGAGACGACGCGTGGATCGATCAGGGCTCAGGAGACGACGCGTCGACCAATCGGGGCTCAGGAGACGGCGCGCGGACCGACTGGGGCTCAGGAGACTCGCGTGGATCGATCGGGGCTCTCGAGGCGCCGCGTGGACCGATTGGGATCAGGAGACGGTGCGTGAACCGTTCGGGGCTCGGAGACGGCACGTGGACCGATCCGGGCTCAGGAGACGGCGCGTGGACCGATCGCGCTCGGAGACGGCGCGTGGAACGATCGGGGCTCAGGAGACGACGCGTGGACCGATCGGGAGTAGGAGACGACGCGTGTACCTATCGGGGCTCACGACACAGCGTGTGGACCGATTGGGGATCAGGAGACGCCGCGTGGATCGATCGGGGCTCGGAGACGGCGCGTGGAACGATCGGGGCTCGGCGACGGCGCGTGGACCGATCGGGGCTCAGGAGGCCGCGCGTGGAGCGATGATGGCTCGGCGACGGCGCGTGGACCGATCGGGGCTCGGAGACGACGCGTAGACCGATCGGTGCTCGGAGACAGCGCGTGGACCGATCGGGGCTCGGAGACGACGCGTAGACCAATCGGTGTTCGGAGACCGCGCGTACCGACTGGGCCTCGGAGACGGCGCGTGGACCGATCGTGGCTTAGGAGAAGGCGCGTGGAATGATCGGGGCTCAGGAGACGGCGCGTGGACCGATCGTGGCTCGGAGACGGCGCGTGGAGGCATCGGGGTTAAGAAGACGGAGCATCGACCGAGCGGGGTGCAGGAGACGGCGCGAGGAGCGATCGGGGCTTAGGAGACGACGCGTGGACCGATCGGGGCTCAGGAGACGGCGCGTGGACCGGTCGGGGCTTAGGAGACTCGCGTGAACTGATTGGGGCTCAGGCGGTTGCGCGTGGAACGATTGGGGTTCGGCGACGGCGCGTGGACCGATCGCGGCGCGAAGACGGCGCGTTAACCGATCGGAGCATAGGAGACGATGCGTGGACCGATCGGGCTCAGAAGACGGCGCGTGGAGCGATCGGGGCTTAGGAGACGAAGCGTGGACCGATCAGAGCTCAGGAGACGGCGCGTGGAGCGATCGGGCTCGGAAACGGCGGGTGGACCGTCCGGGGCTTAGCAGACGATGCGTGGACCGATCGGGGCTCAGGAGACGGCTCGTGGAGCGATCGGGGCTCGGAAACGGCGGGTGGACCGTCCGGGTTTAGGAGACGACGCGTGGACCGATCGGGGCTCAGAAGACGGCGCGTGGACGGATCGGCGCTCGGAGACGGCGCGTGGACCGATCGGGGCTTAGGAGACGATGCGTGGACCGATCGGGGCTCAGGAGACGGCTCGTGGAGCGATCGGGGCTCGGAAACGGCGGGTGGACCGTCCGGGTTTAGGAGACGACGCGTGGACCGATCGGGGCTCAGAAGACGGCGCGTGGACGGATCGGCGCTCGGAGACGGCGCGTGGACCGATCGGGGCTCAGGAGACGGCGCGTGGACCGATCGACGCTCGGAGACGGCACGTGGAACGATCGGGGCTCAGGAGACGACGCGTGGACCGATCGGGGCTCAGGAGACGACGCGTAGACCGATCGGGGCTCCGAAACGACGCGTTAACCGAGCGGGGCTTAGGAGACGATGCGTGGACCGATCGGGGCTCGGAGACAGCGCGTGTACCGACTGGGGCTCAGGAGACCGCGCGTGGACGCATCGGGGCTCGGAGACGGCGCGTAGAACGATCGGGGCTCAGGAGACGGCGCGTTAACCGATTGGGGCTTAGGAGACGACGCGTGGACCGATCGGGGCTCCGGAGACGGCGCGTCGACCGACCGGAGCTCAGGAGATTCGCGTGGATCGATCGGGGCTCCGTAGGCGGCGCGTGGACCGATTGGGGCTTAGGAGACGACGCGAGGACCGATCGGGGCTCAGGAGGCCGCGCGTGGACCGATCATGGCTCGGCGACGGCGCGTAGACCGATCGGGGCTCGGAGACGACGCGTGGACCGATCGGGGCTCGGAGACAGCGCGTGGACCGACTGGGGCTCAGGCGGTTGCGCGTGGACCAATTGGGGCTCCGGAGGCGGCGCGTGGACCGATTGGGGAGCAGAAGATGGTGCGTAGACCGATCGGGGCTCGGAGACGGCGCGTGGACCGATCGGAGCTTAGAAGACGACGCGTAGACCGATTGGGGCTCAGGAGACAGCGCGTGGACTGATCGGGGCGCGGAGACGGCGCGTTAACCGATCGGCGCTCGGAGACGGCGCGCCGACCGACTGGGGCTCAGGAGACTCGCGTGGATCGATCGGGGCTCCGGAGGCGCCGCGTGGACCGATTGGGATCAGGAGACGGTGCGTGAACCGTTCGGGGCTCGGAGACGGCGCGTGGACCGATCGGGGCTCAGGAGACGGCGCGTGGACCGATCGCGGCTCGGAGACGGCGCGTGGAACGATCGGGGCTCAGGAGACGACGCGTGGACCGATCGGGAGTATGAGACGACGCATGTACCTATCGGGGCTCACGACACAGCGTGTGGACGGATTGGGGATCAGGAGACGCCGCGTGGAACGATCGGGGCTCGGAGACGGCGCGTGGAACGATCGGGGCTCAGGAGACGGCGCGTGGACCGATTGGGGCTCGGATACGGCGCGTGAACCGACCGGGGCTCAGGAGGCCGCGCGTGGACCGATCGCGGCTCGGCGACGGCGCGTAGACCGATCGGAGCTCAGGAGGCCGCGCGTGGACCGATGATGGCTCGGCGACGGCGCGTGGACCGATCGTGGCTTAGGAGAAGGCGCGTGGAATGATCGGGGCTCAGGAGACGACGCGTGGACCGATCGGGGCTCAGGAGACGACGCGTAGACCGATCGGGGCTCCGAAACGACGCGTTAACCGAGCGGGGCTTAGGAGACGATGCGTGGACCGATCGGGGCTCGGAGACAGCCCGTGTACCGACTGGGGCTCAGGAGACCGCGCGTGTACGGATCGGGGCTCGGAGACGGCGCGTAGAACGATCGGGGCTCAGGAGACGGCGCGTTAACCGATTGGGGCTTAGGAGACGTTGCGTGGACCGATCGGGGCTCGAAGACGGCGCGTGGACCGATTGGGGCTCGGATACGGCGCGTGAACCGACCGGGGCTCAGGAGGCCGCGCGTGGACCGAACGCGGCTCGGCGACGGCGCGTGGACCGATCGGGGCTCAGGAGGCCGCGCGTGGACTGATCATGGCTCGGCGACGGCGCGTAGATCGATCGGGGCTCGGAGACGACGCGTAGACCGATCGGTGCTCGGAGACAGCGCGTGGACCGACTGGGGCTTGGAGACGGCGCGTGGACCGATCGGTGCTCGGAGACGGCGCGTGGACGGACCGCGGCTCAGAATGCGGTACGCGGACCGATCGGGGATCGGACACGGCGTGTGGACCGATCCAGGCTCGGAGACGACGCGTTTGCGGATCGGGGATCAGGAGACGACGCGTGGAACGATCCGGGCTCAGGAGACGAAGCGTGGACCGATCGGGGCTCGGAGATGGCGTGTGGAACGATCGGCGCTCGGGGACGGCGCGTGGATCGATCGGGTATCGGAGACGGCGCGTTGAACGATCGGAGATCAGGAGTTGACCCGTGGACCGATCGGGGTTGTGGAAGCGGCGCACGGACCGATCGTGGCTCGGAGACGGCGCGGGGAGGCATCGGGGCTTTGAAGACGACGCGTGGACCGATCGGGGCTCAGGAAACGGCGTGTGGCGCGATTGGGGCTAAGGAGACGACGCGTGGATCGATCGGGGCTCAGGAGACGACGCGTCGAACAATCGGGGCTCAGGAGACGGCGCGCGGACCGACTGGGGCTCAGGAGGCCGCGCGTGGACCGATCGAGGCTCGGCGACGGCGAGTGGACCCATTGGGGCTCGGAGACGACGCCTATACGGATCGGGGCTTGATGACGGCGCCTTTATCGATCGCGGCTCGGAGACGACCCGTGAATCGATCGGCGCTCGGAGACGGCGCGTGGACCGATCGGAGATCAGGAGAAGACGCGTGCACCGATCGGGGCTCTGGAGAAGACGCGTCAATTGATCGGGGCTCAGAAATCGGCGCGTGGAGCGATCGGGGCTCAGGAGACGAGGCGTGGATCGATCGGGGCTCAGGAAACGACGCGTCGACCGATCGGGGCTCAGGAGACGGCGCGCAGACCGACCGGGGCTCAGGAGCCTCGCGTGGACCGATCATGGCTCGGCGACGGCGCGTGGACGGATCGAGGCTCGGAGACGACGCGTGGACCGATGGGGGCTCGGATACGGCGCGTGAACCAACCGGGGCTCAGGAGGTCGCGCGTGGACCGATCGCGGCTCGGTGACGGCGCGTGGACCGATCGGGGCTCAGGAGGCCGCGCGTGGACCGATCGGGGCTCAGGAGGCCGCGCGTGGACCGATCGCGGCTCGGCGGCGGCGCGTGGACCGATCGGGGCTCAGGAGGCCGCGCGTGGACCGATCATGGCTCGGCAACGGCGCGTGGACCGATCGATGTTCAGAGACGACGCGTGGACCGATCGGGGCTCAGGCGGTTGCGCGTGGACCATTTGGGGTTCGGCGACGGAGCGTGTACCGATCGGCGCTCGGAGACAGCGCGTTAACCGATCCGGGCTTAGGAAACGATGCATGGACCGATCGGGGCTTGGCGACGGCGCGTGGACCGATCGGGGCTCAGGAGACGACGCGTGGACCGATGGGGGCTCGGATACGGCGCGTGAACCAACCGGGGCTCAGGAGGTCGCGCGTGGACCGACCGCGGCTCGGTGACGGCGCGTGGACCGATCGGGGCTCAGGAGGCCGCGCGTGGACCGATCGCTGCTCGGCGGCGGCGCGTCGACCGATCGGGGCTCAGGAGGCCGCGCGTGGACCGATCATGGCTCGGCAACGGCGCGTGGACCGATCGATGTTCAGAGACGACGCGTGGACCTATCGGGGCTCAGGCGGTTGCGCGTGGACCATTTGGGGTTCGGCGACGGCGCGTGGACCGATCGGCGCTCGGAGACAGCGCGTTAACCGATCCGGGCTTAGGAAACGATGCATGGACCGATCGGGGCTTGGAGACGGCGCGTGGACCGATCGGGGCTCAGGAGACGACGCGTGGACCGATCCGGGCTCGGAGACGGCACGTGGAATGATCGGGCCTCAGGAGACGGCGCGTGAACCGATCGGCGCTCGGAGACAGCACGTGGACCGATCGGGGCTTAGGAGACGGCGCGTGGACCGATCGGAGATCAGGAGACGATGCGTGGACCGATAGGGCTCTGGAAGCGGCGCGTGGACCGATCGAGGTTTGGATAAGACGCGTGGACCGATCGGGGCTCGGAGACAGCGCGTGGACCAACCGGGGCTCAGGCGGTTGCGCGTGAACTAATTGGGGTTCGGCGACGGCGCGTGGACCGATCCGGGCTCAGGAGACGGCGCGTGGACCGATCGGGGCTCGGAGACGGCGCGTGGAGCGATCGGGGCTAAGGAGACGGTGCGTGAACCGATCGGCGCTCGGAGACGGCGCGTGGATCGATCGGGGCTTAGGAGAAGGCGCGTGGACCGATCGGGGCTTAGGAGACGATGCGTGGACCGATCGGGGCTCGGAGACGGCGCGTGGACCGACCGGGGCTAAGCAGGCCGCGCGTGGACCGATCGGGGCTTAGGAGACGGCGCGTGGACCGATCGGGGCTCGGCGACTGCGCGTGGACGGATCGGGGCTCAGGAGACGGCGCGTGGACCGATTGGGGCTCGGAGACGGCACGTTAACCGATCGGGGCTTAGGAGACGATGCGTGGACCGATCAGGGCTTAGGAGACGACGCGTGGACCGATCGGGGCTCAGGAGACGGCGCGTGGACCGATCGGTGCTCGGAGACGGCGCGTGGACGGACCGTGGCTTAGAATGCGTCACGCGGACCGATCGGGGCTCGGATACGGCGTGTGGACGTATCGGGGCTTAGGAGACGATGCGTGAACCGATCGGGGCTCAGGAGACGCCGCGTGGACCGATCGGGGCTCGGAGACGGCGCGTGGAACGATCGGGGCTCAGGAGACGGCGCGTGAAATGATCGGCGCTCAGAGACGGCGCGTGGACCGATTGTGGCTTACGAGACGGCGCGTGGATCGATCGGGGCTCGAAGACGACGCGTGAACCGATCGGGGCTCAGGAGCCGATGCGTGGATCGATCGGGGCTCAGGAGGCGGCGCGTGGACCCATCGGGGCTCGGAGACGGCACGTGGACCGATCAGGGCTTAGGAGCCGACGCGTGGACCGATCGGGGCTCGGAGACGACGCGTGGACCGATCGGGGCTCGGAGACAGTGCGTGGACCGACTGGGGCTCAGGCGGTTGCGCGTGGACCAATTGGGGTTCGGCGACAGCGCGTTGACCGATCGGGGCTCGGAGACGGTGCGTTAACCGATTGGGGCTTAGGAGACGATGCGTGGCCCGATCGGGGCTCAGGAGCCTCGCGTGGATCGATCGGGGCTCCGGAGGCGCCGCGTTGACCCATGGGGATCAGGAGACAGTGCGTGGACCGAACGGGGCTCGGAGACGGCGCGTGGACCAATCGGGGTTCGGAGACGACGCGTGGACCGATCGGGGCTCGGAGACAGCGCGTGGACCGACTGGGGCTAAGGCGGTTTCGCGTGGACCAATTGGGGTTCGGCGACGGCGCGTGGACCGATCGGGGCTTAGGAGACGGCGCGTGCACCGATCGGGGCCCGGAGACGGGTCGTGGACCGATCGGGGCTCAGGAGACGGCGCGTGGACCGATTGGGGCTCGGATACGGCGCGTGAACCAATCAGGGCTCAGGAGGCCGCGCGTGGACCGATCGCGGCTCGGCGACGGCGCGTGGACCGATCGGGGCTTAGGAGGCCGCGCGTGGACCGATCAAGGCTCGGCGACGGCGCGTGGTCCGATGGGGGCTCGGATACGGCGCGTGAACCAACCGGGGCTCAGGAGGTCGCGCGTGGACCGACCGCGGCTCGGTGACGGCGCGTGGACCGATCGGGGCTCAGGAGGCCGCGCGTGGACCGATCGCTGCTCGGCGGCGGCGCGTCGACCGATCGGGGCTCAGGAGGCCGCGCGTGGACCGATCATGGCTCGGGAACGGCGCGTGGACCGATCGATGTTCAGAGACGACGCGTGGACCTATCGGGGCTCAGGCGGTTGCGCGTGGACCATTTGGGGTTCGGCGACGGCGCGTGGACCGATCGGCGCTCGGAGACAGCGCGTTAACCGATCCGGGCTTAGGAAACGATGCATGGACCGATCGGGGCTTGGAGACGGCGCGTGGACCGATCGGGGCTCAGGAGACGACGCGTGGACCGATCCGGGCTCGGAGACGGCACGTGGAATGATCGGGCCTCAGGAGACGGCGCGTGAACCGATCGGCGCTCGGAGACAGCACGTGGACCGATCGGGGCTCAGGAGACGGCGCGTGAAATGAGCGGCGCTCTGAGACGGCGCGTGGACCGATTGTGGCCTACGAGACGGCGCGTGGATCGATCGGGGCTCAGGAAGCGGCGCCTGGACCTATCGTGACTCGGAGACGGCGCGTGGAGGCATCGGGGCTAAGAACACGACGCATGGACCGAGCGGGGCTCAGGAGACGGCGCGAGGAGCGATCGGGGCTCAGGAGAAGACGCGTCAATTGATCGGGGCTCAGGAGACGACGCGGCGACGGATCGGGGCTTAGGATACGACGCGTGGACCGATTGGGGCTCAGGAGGCCGCGCGTGGACCGATCGCGGCTCGTGCGACGGCGCGTGCACCGATCGGCGCTCGGAGACGGCGCTGACCGATCGTGGCTTAGGAGAAGGCGCGTGGAACGATCGGGGTTCAGGAGACGGCGCGTGTACCGATTGGGGCTCGGAGACGGCGCGCTAACCGATTGGGGCTTAGGAGACGATGCGTGGATCGATCGGGGCTCAGGATCCTCGCGTGGATCGATCGGGGCTCCGGAGGCGCCGCGTGGACCCATGGGGATCAGGAGACAGTGCGTGGACCCATCGGGGCTCGGAGACTGCGCGTGGACTGATCGCGGCTTAGGAGACGACGCGTGGACCGTTCGGGGTGTAGGAGACGACGCGTGTACCTATCGGGGCTCAGGAGATAGCGCGTGGAACGATCGCGGCTCGGCGACTGCGCGTCGACGTATCGGGGCTCAGGAGACGGCGCGTGGACCGATTGGAGCTTAGGAGACGGCGCGTGGACCGATTGGGCCTCGGATACGGCGCGTGAACCGATCGGGGCTTAGGAGACGACGCGTGGACCGATCGGGGCTCAGGAGACGGCGCGTGGACGGATCGGCGCTCAGGAGACGGCGCGTGGAGCGATCGGGGCTCGGAGACGGTACGAGGACCGACCGGAGCTCAGGCGATTCGCGTGGATCGATCAGGGCTCCGGAGGCGGCGCATGGACCGATTGGGGAGCATGAGATGGTGCGTCGACCGATCGGGGCTCGGAGACGGCACACGGACCGATCGGGGCTTAGGAGACGGCGCGTGGTCCGATCGCGGCGGGGAGACGGCGCGTGAACCGACCGGGGCTCAGGAGGCCGCGCGTGGACTGATCGGTGCTCGGCGACTGCGCGTGGCCGTATCGGGGCTCAGGAGACGGCGCGTGGACCGATCGGTGCTCGGAGACGGCGCGTGGACGGACCGTGGCTTAGAATGCGTCACGCGGACCGATCGGGGCTCGAATACGGCGTGTGGACGTATCGGGGCTTAGGAGACGATGCGTAAACCGATCGGGGTTCAGGAGACGCCGCGTGGACCGATTGGGGCTCGGAGACGGCGCGTGG
Organism: Netelia fuscicornis; assembly: GCA_946811545.1. Lineage (NCBI taxonomy): Eukaryota > Metazoa > Arthropoda > Insecta > Hymenoptera > Ichneumonidae > Netelia > Netelia fuscicornis. The sequence continues at coordinate 37,221,334 of OX328014.1, read as the reverse complement.
AACGATCGGGGCTCAGGAGACGGCGCGTGAAATGAGCGGCGCTCTGAGACGGCGCGTGGACCGATTGTGGCCTACGAGACGGCGCGTGGATCGATCGGGGCTCAGGAAGCGGCGCCTGGACCTATCGTGACTCGGAGACGGCGCGTGGAGGCATCGGGGCTAAGAACACGACGCATGGACCGAGCGGGGCTCAGGAGACGGCGCGAGGAGCGATCGGGGCTCAGGAGTAGACGCGTCAATTGATCGGGGCTCAGGAGACGACGCGGCGACGGATCGGGGCTTAGGATACGACGCGTGGACCGATTGGGGCTCAGGAGGCCGCGCGTGGACCGATCGCGGCTCGTGCGACGGCGCGTGCACCGATCGGCGCTCGGAGACGGCGCTGACCGATCGTGGCTTAGGAGAAGGCGCGTGGAACGATCGGGGTTCAGGAGACGGCGCGTGTACCGATTGGGGCTCGGAGACGGCGCGCTAACCGATTGGGGCTTAGGAGACGATGCGTGGATCGATCGGGGCTCAGGATCCTCGCGTGGATCGATCGGGGCTCCGGAGGCGCCGCGTGGACCCATGGGGATCAGGAGACAGTGCGTGGACCCATCGGGGCTCGGAGACTGCGCGTGGACTGATCGCGGCTTAGGAGACGACGCGTGGACCGTTCGGGGTGTAGGAGACGACGCGTGTACCTATCGGGGCTCAGGAGATAGCGCGTGGAACGATCGCGGCTCGGCGACTGCGCGTCGACGTATCGGGGCTCAGGAGACGGCGCGTGGACCGATTGGAGCTTAGGAGACGGCGCGTGGACCGATTGGGCCTCGGATACGGCGCGTGAACCGATCGGGGCTTAGGAGACGACGCGTGGACCGATCGGGGCTCAGGAGACGGCGCGTGGACGGATCGGCGCTCAGGAGACGGCGCGTGGAGCGATCGGGGCTCAGGAAGCGGCGCCTGGACCTATCGTGGCTCGGAGACGGCGCGTGGAGGCATCGGGGCTAAGAACACGACGCATGGACCGAGCGGGGCTCAGGAAACGGCGCGAGGAGCGATCGGGGCTCAGGAGAAGACGCGTCAATTGATCGGGGCTCAGGAGACGACGCGGCGACGGTTCGGGGCTTAGAAGACGACGGATGGACCGATCAGGGCTCAGGAAACGGCGCGTGGACCGAACGGTGCTCGGAGACGGCGCGTGGACCGATCGGCGCTCAGGAGACGGCGCGTGGAGCGATCGGAGTGCAGGAGATGACGCGTTAACAGAGCAGTGTTTAGGAGACGATGCGTGGACCGATTGGTGCTCGGAGACAGCGCGTGGACCGATTGGGGCTCAGGAGGTGGCTCGTGGACCAATTCGGGTTCGGCGACGGCGCGTGGACCGACCGGGGATTAGGAGACGACGCGTCGACCGATCGGGGCTTAGGAGACGACCCGTCGACGGATCGGGGCTTAGGAGACGACGCGTGGACCGATCGGGGCTTAGGAGGCGGCGCGTGGACCGATCGGTGCTCAGGAGACGACGCGTGGACCGATCGGGGCTCAGGCGGTTGCGCGTGGACCGATCTGGGCTCGGAGACGGCGCGTTAACCGATAGTGGCTTAGGAGACGATGCGTGGACCGATCGGTGCTCAGGAGACGACGCGTGGACCGATCGGGGCTCAGGCGGTTGCGCGTGGACCGATCTGGGCTCGGAGACGGCGCGTTAACCGATAGGGGCTTAGGAGACGGTGCGTGGACCGATCCGGGCTCAGGAGACGGCGCGTGAACCGATCGGCGCACGGAGACGGCGCGTGGACCGATCAGGGCTTAGGAGACGACGCGTGGACCGATCGGGGCTCGGAGACGCCGTGTGGAACGAACGGGGCTCGGGTGACCGCGCGTGAACCGATCGGCGCTCGGAGACGGCGCGTGGATCGATCGGGGATCGGGGACGGCGCGTGGAACGATCGCGGCTCGGAGTCGACGCGTTAGCCGATCGGGGCTTAGGAGACGATGCGTCGACCGATCGGGGCTCGGAGACGGCGTGTGGACCGACCGGGGTTTAGGAGAAGGCGCTTGGACCGAACGGGGCTTAGGAGACGGCGCGTGGACCGATCGGGGCTCGGAGACGGCACGTGGAACGATCGGGGCTCAGGAGACGGCGCGTCAACCGATCGGCGCTCGGAGACGGCGCGTGGACCGATCGGGGCTTAGGAGACGGCGCGTGGACCGATCGGAGATCAGGAGATGACGCGTGGACCGATCGGGGCTGTGAAAGCGGCGCACGGACCGATCGGGGCTCGGAGACGGCGCGTGGACCGATCAGGGCTCGGCGACGGCGCGTGGACAGATCGAGGCTCGGAGACGACGCGTGTACGGATCGGGGCTTTGAAGACGACGCGTGGACCGATCGTGGCTCAAGAAACGGCGTGTGGAGCGATCGGGGCTCAGGAGACGACGCGTCGACCGATCAGGGCTCAGGTGACGGCGCGTGGACCGAGCGGGGCTCAGGAGACAGCGCGTGAAATGATCGGCGCTCGGAGATGGCGCGTGGACCGATTGGGGCTTAAGAGACGACGGATGGACCGATCGGGGCCTAGGAGACGGTACGTGAATCGATCGGGGCACAGGAGACGGCGCGTGAGCCGGTCGGGGCTTAGGAGACGGCGCGTGGACTGATCGGGGCTCGGGAAGCGGCGCCTGAACCGATCTGGCTCGGAGACGGCGTGTGGAGGCATCGGGGTTTAGAAGACGACGTATGGACCGATCGGGGCTCAGGAAACGGGGCGTGGACCGATTGGAGCTCGGAGACAACGCGTGGTCCGACTGGGGCTCAGGCGGTTGCGCGTGGACCAATTGGGGTTCGGCGACGGCGCGTGGACCAATCGCGACTCGGAGACGGCGCGTTAACCGATCGGGGCTTAGGAGACGATGCGTGAACCGATCGGGGCTCGGAGACGGCGCGTGGACCGACCGGGGCTCGGAGACGACGCGTGGACCGATCGGGGCTCGGAGACCGCGCGTGGACCGACTGGGGCGCAGGCGGTTGCACGTGGACCAGTTGGGGTTCGGCGATGGCGCGTGGACCGATCGGGGCTCGGAGACGGCGCGTTAACCGATCGGGGCTTAGGAGACGATCCGTGAACCGATCGGGGCTCGGAGACGGCGCGTGGACAGATCGGGCTCAGGAGACGGCGCGTGGACCGATCGGGGCTGAGGATACGGCGCGTGGACCGATCGGGGCTCAGGAAGCGGCGCCTGGACCGATCGTGGCTCGGAGACGACGCGTGGAGGCATCGGGGCTAAGAAGACGACGCATGGACCGATCGGGGCTCAGGAAACGGCGTGTGGACCGATCAGAGCTCGGAGACGACGCGTGGACCGATCGGGGCTTAGGAGACTACGCGTGTACCTATCGGGGCTCAGGAGGCGGCGCGTGGATCGATCGGGGCTCGGAGACGGCGCGTGGAACGATCGGGTCTCAGGAGACGGCGCGTGAAATGATCGGCGCTCGGAGACGCCGCGTGGACCGATTGGGGCTTAGGAGACTGCGCGTGGACCGATCGGGGCGCAGGAATCGGCGCCTGGACCGATCGTGGCTTGGAGACGGCGCGTGGAGGCATCCGGGCTAAGAAGACGACGCATGGACCGAGCGGGGTTCAGGAGACGGCGCGAGGAGCGATCGGGGCTCAGGAGAAGACATGTCAATTGATCGGGGCTCCGGAGACGACGCCTGGACCGATCGGGGCTCAGGAGGCGGCACGAGAAGCGATCGGGGATCAGGAGAAGACGCGTCAATTGATCGGGGCTCAGGAGACGACGCGTCGACTAATCGGGGCTTAGGAGACGACGCGTGGACCGATCGGGGCTCGGATACGGTAGGAGGACCGACCGGAGCTCAGGAGATTCGCGTGGATCGATCAGGGCTCAGGAGACGACGCGTCGAACAATCGGGGCTCAGGAGACGGCGCGCGGACCGACTGGGGCTCAGGAGGCCGCGCGTGGACGATCGAGGCTCGGCGACGGCGAGTGGACCCATTGGGGCTCGGAGACGACGCCTATACGGATCGGGGCTTGATGACGGCGCCTTTATCGATCGCGGCTCGGAGACGACCCGTGAATCGATCGGCGCTCGGAGACGGCGCGTGGACCGATCGGAGATCAGGAGAAGACGCGTGCACCGATCGGGGCTCTGGAGAAGACGCGTCAATTGATCGGGGCTCAGAAATCGGCGCGTGGAGCGATCGGGGCTCAGGAGACGAGGCGTGGATCGATCGGGGCTCAGGAAACGACGCGTCGACCGATCGGGGCTCAGGAGACGGCGCGCGGACCGACCGGGGCTCAGGAGCCTCGCGTGGACCGATCATGGCTCGGCGACGGCGCGTGGACGGATCGAGGCTCGGAGACGACGCGTGGACCGATGGGGGCTCGGATACGGCGCGTGAACCAACCGGGGCTCAGGAGGTCGCGCGTGGACCGATCGCGGCTCGGTGACGGCGCGTGGACCGATCGGGGCTCAGGAGGCCGCGCGTGGACCGATCGGGGCTCAGGAGGCCGCGCGTGGACCGATCGCGGCTCGGCGGCGGCGCGTGGACCGATCGGGGCTCAGGAGGCCGCGCGTGGACCGATCATGGCTCGGCAACGGCGCGTGGACCGATCGATGTTCAGAGACGACGCGTGGACCGATCGGGGCTCAGGCGGTTGCGCGTGGACCATTTGGGGTTCGACGACGGAGCGTGGACCGATCGGCGATCGGAGACAGCGCGTTAACCGATCCGGGCTTAGGAAACGATGCATGGACCGATCGGGGCTTGGCGACGGCGCGTGGACCGATCGGGGCTCAGGAGACGACGCGTGGACCGATGGGGGCTCGGATACGGCGCGTGAACCAACCGGGGCTCAGGAGGTCGCGCGTGGACCGACCGCGGCTCGGTGACGGCGCGTGGACCGATCGGGGCTCAGGAGGCCGCGCGTGGACCGATCGCTGCTCGGCGGCGGCGCGTCGACCGATCGGGGCTCAGGAGGCCGCGCGTGGACCGATCATGGCTCGGCAACGGCGCGTGGACCGATCGATGTTCAGAGACGACGCGTGGACCTATCGGGGCTCAGGCGGTTGCGCGTGGACCATTTGGGGTTCGGCGACGGCGCGTGGACCGATCGGGGCTCGGAGACGGCGCGTGGAGCGATCGGGGCTAAGGAGACGGTGCGTGAACCGATCGGCGCTCGGAGACGGCGCGTGGATCGATCGGGGCTTAGGAGAAGGCGCGTGGACCGATCGGGGCTTAGGAGACGATGCGTGGACCGATCGGGGCTCGGAGACGGCGCGTGGACCGACCGGGGCTAAGCAGGCCGCGCGTGGACCGATCGGGGCTTAGGAGACGGCGCGTGGACCGATCGGGGCTCGGCGACTGCGCGTGGACGCATCGGGGCTCAGGAGACGGCGCGTGGACCGATTGGGGCTCGGAGACGGCACGTTAACCGATCGGGGCTTAGGAGACGATGCGTGGACCGATCGCGGCTCGGAGACGGCGTGTGAACCGACCGGGGCTCAGGAGGCCGCGCGTGGACCGATCGAGGCTCGGCGACGGCAAGTGGACCCATCGGGGCTCGGAGACGACGCGTGTACGGATCGGGGCTTGATGACGGCGGCTTTATCGATCGCGGCTCGGAGACGGCCCGTGAATCGATCGGCGCTCGGAGACGGCGCGTGGACCGATCGGGGCTTAGGAGATGGCGCGTGGACCGATCGGGGCTCAGGAGGCGGCGCCTGGACCGGTCGGGGCTTAGGAGAAGACGCCTGGACCGATCGGGGCTTAGGAGACGGCGTGTGGAACGATCGGGGCTCATAAAACGGCGCGTGGAGCGATCGGGGCTCAGGAAATAACGCGTCCATGGATTGGGGCTTAGGAGACGATGCGTGGACCGATCGGGGCTCGGCGACTGCGCGTGGACCGATCGGGGCTCAGGAGACGGCGCGTGAACCGATCGGGGCTCGGAGACGGCGCGTGGACCGATCGGAGCGTAGGAGACGACGCGTGTACCTATCGGGGCTCACGAGACAGCGTGCGGGCCGATTGGGGCTAAGGAGACGGCGCGTCGACCGTTCGGGGCTCAGGAGACGGCGCGCGGACCAGCCGGGGCTCAGGAGCCTAGCGTGAACCGATCGGGGCCCGGAGACGGCGCGTGGACCGACCGGGGCTCGGCGACGGCGCGTGGACCGATCGAGGTTTGGATACGACGCGTGGACCGATCGGGGCTCGGAGACAGCGCGTGGACCAACCGGGGCTCAGGCGGTTGCGCGTGAACTAATTGGGGTTCGGCGACGGCGCGTGGACCGATCCGGGCTCAGGAGGCGGTGCGTGGACCGACCGGAGCTCAGAAGATTCGCGTGGATCGATCGGGGCTCCGGAGGCGGCGCGTGGACCAGCCGGGGCTCAGGAGCCTAACGTGGATCGATCGGGGCTCCGGAGGCGGCGCGTGGACCGATTGGAGAGCAGGAGATGGTGCGTGGACCGATCGGGGCCCGGAGACGGCGCGTGGACCGATCGGGGCTCAGGAGACGGCGCGTGAACCGATCGGGGCTCGGACACGGCGCGTGGACCGATCGGGGCGTAGGAGACGACGCGTGTACCTATCGGGGCTCACGAGACAGCGTGCGGGCCGATTGGGGCTCAGGAGACGGCGCGTCGACCGTTCGGGGCTCAGGAGACGGCGCGCGGACCAGCCGGGGCTCAGGAGCCTAGCGTGGACCGATCGGGGCCCGGAGACGGCGCGTGGACCGATCGGGGCTCGACGACGGCGCGTGGACCGATCGAGGTTTGGATACGACGCGTGGACCGATCGGGGCTCGGAGACAGCGCGTGGACCAACCGGGGCTCAGGCGGTTGCGCGTGAACTAATTGGGGTTCGGCGACGGCGCGTGGACCGATCCGGGCTCAGGAGACGGCGCGTGGACCGATCGGGGCTCGGAGACGGCGCGTGGAGCGATCGGGGCTAAGGAGACGGCGCGTGAACCGATCGGCGCTCGGAGACGGCGCGTGGATCGATCGGGGCTTAGGAGAATGCGCGTGGACCGATCGGGGCTTAGGAGACGATGCGTGGACCGATCGGGGCTCGGAGACGGCGCGTGGACCGACCGGGGCTAAGCAGGCCGCGCGTGGACCGATCGGGGCTTAGGAAACGGCGCGTGGACCGATCGGGGCTCGGCGACTGCGCGTGGACGCATCGGGGCTCAGGAGACGGCGCGTGGACCGATTGGGGCTCGGAGACGGCACGTTAACCGATCGGGGCTTAGGAGAAGATGCGTGGACCGATCGCGGCTCGGAGACGGCGTGTGAACCGACCGGGGCTCAGGAGGCCGCGCGTGGACCGATCGAGGCTCGGCGACGGCAAGTGGACCCATCGGGGCTCGGAGACGACGCGTGTACGGATCGGGGCTTGATGACGGCGGCTTTATCGATCGCGGCTCGGAGACGGCCCGTGAATCGATCGGCGCTCGGAGACGGCGCGTGGACCGATCGGGGCTTAGGAGATGGCGCGTGGACCGATCGGGGCTCAGGAGGCGGCGCCTGGACCGGTCGGGGCTTAGGAGACGACGCCTGGACCGATCGGGGCTTAGGAGACGGCGTGTGGAACGATCGGGGCTCATAAAACGGCGCGTGGAGCGATCGGGGCTCAGGAAATAACGCGTCCATGGATTGGGGCTTAGGAGACGATGCGTGGACCGATCGGGGCTCGGCGACTGCGCGTGGACCGATCGGGGCTCAGGAGACGGCGCGTGAACCGATCGGGGCTCGGAGACGGCGCGTGGACCGATCGGAGCGTAGGAGACGACGCGTGTACCTATCGGGGCTCACGAGACAGCGTGCGGGCCGATTGGGGCTCAGGAGACGGCGCGTCGACCGTTCGGGGCTCAGGAGACGGCGCGCGGACCAGCCGGGGCTCAGGAGCCTAGCGTGAACCGATCGGGGCCCGGAGACGGCGCGTGGACCGACCGGGGCTCGGCGACGGCGCGTGGACCGATCGAGGTTTGGATACGACGCGTGGACCGATCGGGGCTCGGAGACAGCGCGTGGACCAACCGGGGCTCAGGCGGTTGCGCGTGAACTAATTGGGGTTCGGCGACGGCGCGTGGACCGATCCGGGCTCAGGAGGCGGTGCGTGGACCGACCGGAGCTCAGAAGATTCGCGTGGATCGATCGGGGCTCCGGAGGCGGCGCGTGGACCAGCCGGGGCTCAGGAGCCTAACGTGGATCGATCGGGGCTCCGGAGGCGGCGCGTGGACCGATTGGAGAGCAGGAGATGGTGCGTGGACCGATCGGGGCCCGGAGACGGCGCGTGGACCGATCGGGGCTCAGGAGACGGCGCGTGAACCGATCGGGGCTCGGACACGGCGCGTGGACCGATCGGGGCGTAGGAGACGACGCGTGTACCTATCGGGGCTCACGAGACAGCGTGCGGGCCGATTGGGGCTCAGGAGACGGCGCGTCGACCGTTCGGGGCTCAGGAGACGGCGCGCGGACCAGCCGGGGCTCAGGAGCCTAGCGTGGACCGATCGGGGCCCGGAGACGGCGCGTGGACCGATCGGGGCTCGACGACGGCGCGTGGACCGATCGAGGTTTGGATACGACGCGTGGACCGATCGGGGCTCGGAGACAGCGCGTGGACCAACCGGGGCTCAGGCGGTTGCGCGTGAACTAATTGTGGTTCGGCGACGGCGCGTGGACCGATCCGGGCTCAGGAGACGGCGCGTGGACCGATCGGGGCTCGGAGACGGCGCGTGGAGCCATCGGGGCTAAGGAGACGGCGCGTGAACCGATCGGCGCTCGGAGACGGCGCGTGGATCGATCGGGGCTTAGGAGAATGCGCGTGGACCGATCGGGGCTTAGGAGACGATGCGTGGACCGATCGGGGCTCGGAGACGGCGCGTGGACCGACCGGGGCTAAGCAGGCCGCGCGTGGACCGATCGGGGCTTAGGAAACGGCGCGTGGACCGATCGGGGCTCGGCGACTGCGCGTGGACGCATCGGGGCTCAGGAGACGGCGCGTGGACCGATTGGGGCTCGGAGACGGCACGTTAACCGATCGGGGCTTAGGAGACGACGCGTCGACCGATCGGGGCTCGGAGATGGCGCGTGGACCGACCGGGGCTCAGGAGACAGCGCGTGGACCGATTGCGGCTCAGGAGACGGCGCGTGGACCGCTCGGGGCTCGGAGACGGCGCGTAGAACGATCGCGGCTCGGCGACGGCGCATGGACCGATCGAGGCTCAGGAGAAGGCGCGTGGACCGATCGGGGCTTAGGAGGGGACCCGTCGACCGATCGGAGCTCAGGAGACGACGCGTGGACCGGTCGGTGCTCAGGAAGCGGCGCCTGGACCGATCGGGGCTCCGAGACGACGCGTTAACCGAGCGGGGCTTAGGAGACTATGCGGGGACCGATCGGGGCTCGGAGACAGCGCGTGTACCGACTGGGGCTCAGGAGGTTGCGCGTGGACCAATTGGGGTTCGGCGACGGCGCGTGGACCGACCGGGGCTCAGGAGACCTCGCGTGAACCGATCGAGGCTCGGCGACTGCGCGTGGAGCGATCGGGGCTCAGGAGACGGCGCGTGAACCAATCGGCGCTCCGAGACGGCGCGTGGACCGATCGGGGATGAGGAGAAGGCGCGTGGACCGATCGGGGCTTAGGAGACGGCGCGTAGACCGATCGGGGCTCGGAGATGGCGCGTGGAACGATCGGGGTTCAGGTGACGGCACGTGAACGGATCGGCGCTCGGAGACCGCGCGTGGACCGATCGGGGCTTAGCAGAAGGCGCTTGGACCGATTGGGGCTTAGCAGAAGGCGCTTGGACCGATCGGGGCTTGGGAGACGGCGCGTGGACCGATCGGAGCTCGGAGACGGCGCGTGGACCGATCTGGGCTCGGCGACAGCGCGTGGACCGACTGGGGCACAGGCGGTGGCGCGTGGACCAATTGGGGTTCGGCGACGGCGCGTGGACCGATCCGGGCTCAGGAGACGGCGCGTGGACCGATCGGGGCTCAGGAGACGGCGCGAGGAGCGATCGGGCTCAGGAGAAGACGCGTCAATTGATCGTGGCTCAGGAGACGACGCGTCGACGGATCGGGGCTTAGGAGACGACGCGTGGACCGATCGGGGCTTAGGAGACGACGCGTGGACCGATCGGGGCTTAGGAGACGACGCGTGGACCCATCGGGGTTTAGGAGAGGACGCGTCGACCGATCGGGGCACAGGAGACGGCGCGTGGACCGATCGGGGTTTAGGGGACAACGCGTGGACCGATCGGGGCTCGGACACGGCGCGTGGACCGATCGGGACTTAGGAGACGACGAGTGGACCGATCGGGGCTTAGGAGACGATACGTGGACCGATCCGGGCTCAGGAGACGGCGCGTGGACCGGTCGGGCCTTAGGAGACTCACGTTGATCGATTGGGGCTCCGGAGACGGCGCGTGGACCGATCGGGGCTTAGGAGACGACGCGTGGACCGATCGGGGCTCGGAGACGGCACGTGGACCGATCGGGGCTTAGGAGACTCACGTTGATCGATTGGGGCTCCGGAGGCGGCGCGTGGACCGATCGGGGCTTAGGAGACTACGCGTGTACCTATCGGGGCTCAGGAGACTGTGCGTGGACCGATTGGGCATCAGGACACGGCGCGTCGATGGATCGGGGCTTGGGGAACGACGCGTGGACCGATCGGGGCTCAGGAGACGGCGCGTGGATCGATCGGGGCTCGGATACGGCGCGTGGAACGATCGGGGCTCAGGAGACGGCGCGAGGAGCGATCGGGCTCAGGAGAAGACGCGTCAATTGATCGTGGCTCAGGAGACGACGCGTCGACGGATCGAGGCTTAGGAGACGACACGTGGACCGATCGGGACTTAGGAGACGACGCGTGGACCGATCGGGGCTCGGAGACGGCGTGTGGACCGATCGGGGCACAGGAGACGGCGCGTGGACCGATCGGGGCTCAGGAGACTGCGCGTGGACCGATTGGGCATCAGGAGACGGCGCGTCGATGGATCGGGGCTTGGGGAACGACGCGTGGACCGATCGGGGCTCAGGAGACGGCGCGTGGATCGATCGGGGCTTGGATACGGCGCGTGGACCGATCGGGGCTAATGAAGCGGCGCCTGGACCGATCGTGGCTCGGGAACGGCGCGTGGAGGCATCTGGGCTTACAAGACGACGCGTGGATCGATCGGGGCTCGGAGACGGCGCGTGAACCAGTCGGGGCTTAGGAGACGACGCGAGGACCGATCGAGGCTCGGAGACGACGCGCGGACCTATCGGGGCTCGGAAACGGCGCGTGGACCGATCGGGGCTCGGAGACGACGCGTGAACCGACCGGGGCTCAGGAGGCCGCGCGTGGACCGATCCAGGCTCGGCGACGGCGCGTGGACCGATCGGGGCTCGGCGACTGCGTGTGGACGTATCGGGGTTCAGTAGACGGGGCGTGGACCGATCGGGCTCAGGAGACGGCGCGTGCACAGATCGGGGCCCAGAGACGGGTCGTGGACAGATTGGGGCTTAGGAGACGGCGCGTGGACCGACTGGGGCTCAGGAGGTTGCGCGTGGACGAATTGAGGTTCGGCGACGGCGCGTGGACCGCCGGGGCTCAGGAGACCGCCCGTGGACCCATCGGGGCTCGGAGACGGCGCGTGAACCGACCGGGGCTCAGGAGACGGCATGTGGTCCGATCGGGCTCGGAGCCGGCGCGTGAACCGATCGGGGCTCAGGAGGCCGCGCGTGGACCGATCGAGGCTCGGATACGCCGCGTGGAACGATCGGGGCTCAGGAGACGGCGCTTGAACTTATCGGCGCTCCGAGACGGCGTGTGGACCGATCAGAGCTCGGAGACGACGCGTGGACCGATCGGGGCTCAGGAGACGGCGCGAGGAGCGATCGGGGCTCACGAAGAGGCGCCTGAACCGATCGTGGCTCGGAGACGGCGCGAGGAGGCATCTGGGCTTCGAAGACGACGCGTGGACCGATCGAGGCTCAGGAGGCCGCGCGTGGACCGATCGAGGCTCGGCGACAGCGCGTGGACCGGTCGGGGCTCGGAGACGACGCGTGTACGGATCAGGGCTTGGTGACGGCGCGTTTACCGATAGCAGCTCGGAGACGGCCCGGGGACGGATCGCGGCTTAGGAGACGGTGCGTAGAATGATCGGGGCTCAGGAGACGGCGCGTGGACCGGTCGAGGCTCGGAGACGACGCGTGTGCGGATCGGGGATTCGAAGACGACGGGTGGACCGATCCGGGCTCAGGAGACGGCGCGTGGACCGATCGGGGCTTAGGAGACGGCGCTTGGACCGATCGGGGCTCGGAGACGGCGCGTGAACCGACCGGGGCTCAGGAGACGGCACGTGGTCCGATCGGTCTCGGAGCCGGCGCGTGAACCGATCGGGGCTCAGGAGGCCGCGCGTGGACCGATCGAGGCTCGGACACGCCGCGTGGAACGATCGGGGCTCAGGAGACGGCGCTTGAACTTATCGGCGCTCGGAGACGGCGTGTGGACCGATCAGAGCTCGGAGACGACGCGTGGACCGATCGGGGCTCAGGAGACGGCGCGAGGAGCGATCGGGGCTCACGAAGAGGCGCCTGAACCGATCGTGTCTCGGAGACGGCGCGAGGAGGCATCTGGGCTTCGAAGACGACGCGTGGACCGATCGAGGCTCAGGAGGCCGCGCGTGGACCGATCGAGGCTCGGCGACAGCGCGTGGACCGGTCGGGGCTCGGAGACGACGCGTGTACGGATCAGGGCTTGGTGACGGCGCGTTTACCGATAGCAGCTCGGAGACGGCCCGTGGACGGATCGCGGCTTAGGAGACGGCGCGTAGAATGATCGGGGCTCAGGAGACGGCGCGTGGACCGGTCGAGGCTCGGAGACGACGCGTGTGCGGATCGGGGATTCGAAGACGACGGGTGGACCGATCCGGGCTCAGGAGACGGCGCGTGGACCGATCGGGGCTTAGGAGACGGCGCTTAGACCGATCGGGGCTCGGAGACAGCGCTTGAACTTATCGGCGCTCGGAGACGGCGCGTGGACCGATCGGGGCTTAGGATACGGCGTGTGGACCGATCGGGGCTCAGGAAGCGGCGCCTGGACCGATCGTGGCTCGGAGACGGCGCGTGGAGGCATCGGGGCTAAGAAGACGACGCATGGACCGATCGGGGCTCAGGAAACAGCGTGTGGACTGATCGGAGCTCGGAGACGACGTGTGGATCGATCGGGGCTCAGGAGACGGCGCGAGGAGTGATCGGGCTCAGGAGAAGACGCGTCAATTGATCGTGGCTCAGGAGACGACGCGTCGACGGATCGAGGCTTAGGAGACGACGCGTGGACCGATCGGGGCTTAGGAGACGACGCGTGGACCGATCGGGGCTCAGGAGACGGCGCGTGGACCTACCGGGGCTCAGGAAGCGACGCGTAGACCCATCGGGGCTCGGAGACGGCGTGTGGACCGATCGGGGCTTTGGAGACGACGCGTGGACCGATCGGGGCTCAGGAGACGGCGCGTGGACCGATCGGTGCTCGGAGACGGCGCGTTGGACGATCGGGGCTCAGGAGACGGCGCGTGGACGGATCGGGGCTCAGGAGACAGCGCGTGGGCCGATCGGGGCTCAGGAGACGGCGGGCGGACCGACCGGGGCTCAGGAGACTCGTGTGGATCGATCGGGGCTCCGGAGGCGCCGCGTGGATCGATGGGGATCAGGAGACGGTGCGTGGACCGATCGGGGCTCGGAGACGGCGCGTGGACCGTTCGGGGCTTAGGAGCCTCGCGTGGACCGATTATGGCTCGGCGACGGCGCGTGGACGGATCGGGCCTCAGGAGACGGCGCGTGGACCGATCGGTGCTCGGAGACGGCGCGTGGACGGACCGTGGCTTAGAATGCGTCACGCGGATCGATCGGGGCTCGGATACGGCGTGTGGACGTATCGGGGCTTAGGAGCCGATGCGTGAACCGATCGGGGCTCAGGAGACGCCGCGTGGACCGATCGGGGGTCGGAGACGGCGCGTGGAACGATCAGGGCTCAGGAGACGGCGCGTGAAATGATCGGCGCTCTGAGACGGCGCGTGGACCGATTGTGGCTTACGAGACGGCGCGTGGATCGATCGGGGCTCAGGAAGCGGCGCCTTGACCTATCGTGGCTCGGAGACGGCGCGTGGAGGCATCGGGGCTAAGAACACGACGCATGGACCGAGCGGGGCTCAGGAGACGGCGCGAGGACCGATCGGGGCTCAGGAGAAGACGCGTCAATTGATCGGGGCTCAGGAGACGACGCGGCGACGGATCGGGGCTTAGGAGACGACGGATGGCCCGATCAGGGCTCAGGAAACGGCGCGTGGACCGAACGGTGCTCGGAGACGACGCGTGGACCGATCGGGGCTGACGAGACGACGCGTGGACCGATCGGGGCTTAGGAGGCGGCGCGTGGACCGATCGGTGCTCGGAGACGGCGCGTGGACGGACCGCGACTTAGAATGCGTCACGCGGACCGATCGGAGCTCGGATACGGCGTGTGGACCGATCGGGGCTCGGCGACTGCGCGTGGACGCATCGGGGCCCAGGAGACGGCGCGTGGACCGATCGGGGCTCAGGAGACCCCGCGTGGACCGATCGAGGCTCGGCGACGGGGCGTGGACCGATCGAGTCTCGGAGACGACGCGTCGACCGATCGGGGCTCAGATGACGGTGCGCGGACCGACCGGGGCTCAGGAGACTCGCGTTGATCGATCGGGGCTCCGGAGACGCCGTGTGGAGTGATGGGGATAAGGAGACGGTGCACGGACCGATCGGGGCTCGGAGACGGCGCGTGGACCGATCGAGGCTTAGGAGACGGCGCGTGGACCGATCGGGGCTCGGAGACATCGCGTGGAATGATCGGGGCTCAGGAGACGGCGCGTGAACCGATCGGCGCTCGGAGACGGCGCGTGGACGGATCAGGGCTCAGGAGACGGCGCGTGAACCAATCGGCGCTCGGAGACGGCGCGTGGACCGATCGGGGCTTAGGAGACGGCGAGTGCACCGATCGGGGCCCGGAGACGGGTCGTGGACAGATTGGGGCTTAGGAGACGGCGCGTGGACCGATCGGGGCTGGGAGACGGCACGTGAACCAATAGGGGCTTAGGAGACGGCGCGTGGTCCGATCGGGGCTTAGGAGACGACACGTGAATCGAGCGGGGCTCGGAGACGGCGCGTGGATGGACCGTGGCTTAGAATGCGGCACGCGGACCGATCGGGGCTCGGAGACGGCGTGTGGACCGATCGGGGATCAGGAAACGGTGCGTGGAGCGATCGGGGCTCAGGAGGCGGCGCGTGGATCGATCGGGGCTCAGGAGACGACGCGTCGATGGATCGGGGCTTAGGAGCCGACGCGTGGACCGATTGGGGCTCAGGAGACGGCGCGTGGATCGATCGGGGCTGGGAGACGGCGCGTGGATCAATCGGGGCTTAGGAGACGGCGCGTGGACCGATCGGGGCTTAGGAGACGACGCGTGGATCGACCGGGGCTCGGAGACGGCGCGTGGATGGACCGTGGCTTAGAAGCGGCACGCGGACCGATCGGGGCTCGGAGACGGCGCGTGGAACGATCGGGTCTCAGGAGACGGCGCGTTAAATGATCGGCGCTCGGAGACGCCGCGTGGACCGATTGGGGCTTAAGAGACGGCGCGTGGACCGATCGGGGCGCAGGAAGCGGCGCCTGGACACATCGTGGCTCGGAGACGGTGCGTGGAGGCATCCGGGCTAAGAAGACGACGCATGGACCGAGCGGGGTTCAGGAGACGGCGCGAGGAGCGATCGGGGCTCAGGAGAAGACACGTCAATTGATCGGGGCCCCGGAGACGACGCCTCGATGGAGTGGGGCTCAGGAGGCGGCACGAGAAGCGATCGGGGCTCAGGAGAAGACGCGTCAATTGACCGGGGCTCAGGAGACGACGCGTCGACGAATCGGGGCTTAGGAGACGACGCGTGGACCGATCGGGGATCAGGAAACGGTGCGTGGAGCGATCGGGGCTCAGGAGGCGGCGCGTGGATCGATCGGGGCTCAGGAGACGGCGCGTGGACCGACCGGAGCTCAGGAGGTCGCGCGAGAACCGATCGCGGCTCGGCGACGGCGCGTGGACCGATCGGGGCTCAGGAGGCCGCGCGTGGACCCATCATGGCTCGGCGACGGCGCGTAGACCGATCGGGGCTCGGAGACGACGTGTGGACCGATTAGGGCTCGGAAACAGCGCGTGGACCGATTGGGGCTCGGATACGGCGCGTGAACCAATCGGGGCTCAGGAGGCCGCGCGTGGACCGATCGCGGCTCGGCGACGGCGCGTGGACCGATCGGGTCTCAGGAGGCCGCGCGTGGACAGATCATGGCTCGGCGACGGCGCGTGGACCGATCGGGGCTCGGAGACGACGCGTGGACCGATCGGGGCTCGGAGACAGCGCGTGGACCGACTGGGGCTCAGGCGGTTTCGCGTGGACTAATTGGGGTTCGGCGACGGCGCGTGGACCGATCGGGGCTTAGGAGACGGCGCGTGCACCGATCGGAGCCCGGAGACGGGTCGTGGACAGATTGGGGATTAGGAGAAGGCGCGTGGACCGATCGGGGCTGGGAGACGGCACGTGGACCGATCGGAGCTCGGAGACAGCGCGTGGACCGACTGGGGCTCAGGCGGTTTCGCGTGGACCAATTGGGGTTCGGCGACGGCGCGTGGACCGATCGGGGCTCAGGAGAGGGCGCGTGGACCGATCGGGGCTCAGGAGACGACGCGTGGATCGATCGGGGCTCAGGAGACGGCGCGTGCACCGATCGGGGCTCGGAGAAGGCGCGTGGACCGATCGTGGCTCAGGAAGCGGCGCCTGGACCGATCGTGGGCCGGAGACGGCGCGAGAAGGCATCTGGGCTTACAAGACGACGCGTGGATCGATCGGGGCTCGGAGACGGCGCATGAACCGACCGGGGCTCAGGAGACGGCGCGTGGACTGATCGGGGCTCAGGAGACGGCGCGTGCACCGATCGGGGCTCGGAGAAGGCGCGTGGACCGATCGTGGCTCAGGAAGCGGCGCCTGGACCGATCGTGGGCCGGAGACGGCGCGAGAAGGCATCTGGGCTTACAAGACGACGCGTGGATCGATCGGGGCTCGGAGACGGCGCATGAACCGACCGGGGCTCAGGAGACAGCGCGTGGACTGATCGGGGCTCGGAGACGGCGCGTTAACCGATCGGGGCTCAGGAGACGATGCGTGGGCCGATCGCGGCTCGGCGACGGCGCGTGGACCGATCGGGGCTCAGGAGGCCGCGCGTGGACCGATCATGGCTCGGCGACGGCGCGTGGACCGATCGGGGCTCGGAGACGGCGCGTGGACCGATCGTGGCTCGGAGACGGCGCGTGGAGGCATCGGGGTTAAGAAGACGACGCATCGACCGAGCGGGGTTCAGGAGACGGCGCGAGGAGCGATCGGGGCTCAGGAGAAGACGCGTCAATTGATCGGGGCTCAGGACAGGACGCGGCGACGGATCGGGGCTTAGAGACGGCGCGTGGACCGATCGGGGCTTAGGAGACGACGCGTGGACCGATCGGGGCTCAAGAGACGGCGCGTGGACCGATCGGGACTCAGGAGACGGCGCGTGGATCGATTGGGGCGTGGATACGGCGCGTGACGCGACCGGGGCTCAGGAGGCCGCGCGTGGAGCGATCATGGCTCGGCGACGGCGCATGGACCGATCGGGGCTCGGAGACGACGCGTGGAGCGATAGGGGCTCAGGAGACGGCGCGTGGACCGGTCGGGGCTTAGGAGACTCGCGTGGACCGATTGGGACTCAGGCGGTTGCGCGTGGATCAATTGGGGTTCGGCGACGGCGCGTGGACCGATCGCGGCACGGAAACGGCCCGTGGACAGATCGGGGCTTAGGAGACGGCGCGTGGACCGATCGGGGCTCAGGAGACGGCGCGTGGATCGGTCGGGGATTAGGAGACGACGCCTGGACCGATCGGGGCTTAGGAGGCGGCGTGTGGAACGATCGGGGCTCAGGAGACGGCGCGTGGACCGATCGGGGCTCGGAGACGGCGCGTGGAACGATCGGAGCACAGGAGACGGCGCGTGAACCGAGCGGCGCTCGGAGACGGCGCGTGGATTGATCGGGGCTTAGGAGACGGCGCGTGGACCGATCGGGGCTCAGGAGACCCCGCGTGGACCGATCGGGGCTCGGCGACTGCGCGTGGACGCATCGGGGCCCAGGAGACGGCGCGTGGACCGATCGGGGTTCGGAGACGGCACGTTAACCGATCGGGGCTTAGGAGACGATGCGTGGACCGATCGCGGCTCGGAGACGGTGTGTGAACCGACCGGGGCTCAGGAGGCCGCGCTTGGACCGATCGAGGCTCGGCGACGGGGCGTGGACCGATCGAGTCTCGGAGACGACGCGTCTACCGATCGGGGCTCAGATGACGGTGCGCGGACCGACCGGGGCTCAGGAGACTCGCGTGGATCGATCGGGGCTCCGGAGACGCCCCGTGGAGCGATGGGGATCAGGAGACGGTGCACGGACCGATCGGGGCTGGGAGACGGCACGTGGACCGATCGGGGCTCGGAGACAGCGCGTGGACCGACTGGGGCTCAGGCGGTTTCGCGTGGACCAATTGGGGTTCGGCGACGGCGCGTGAACCGATCGGGGCTCAGGAGACGGCGCGTGGACCGATCGGGGCTCAGGAGGTCGCGCGTGGACCGATCGAGGCTCGGCGACGGCGCGTGGACCCATCGGGGCTCGGAGACGACGCGTGTACGGTTCGGGGCTTGATGACGGCGGCTTTACCGATCGCGGCTCGCAGACGGCCCGTGGACAGATCGGGGCTTGGGAGACGACGCCTGGAACGATCGGGGCTTAGGAGGCGGCGTGTGGAACGATCGGGGCTCAGGAGACGGAGCGTGCACCGATCGGCGCTCGGAGACGGCGCGTCGATCGATCGGGGCTCCGGAGGCGCCGCGTGGACCGATGGGGATCAGGAGACGCTGCGCACACCGATCGGGGCTTAGGAGACGACGCGTGGACCGATCGGGGCGTAGGACACGACGCGTGTACCTATCGGGGCTCACGAGACGGCGCGTGGAACGATCGGGGCTGAGGAGACGGCGCGCGGACCGATCGGGGCTCGGAAACGGCGCGTGGACCGATCCGAACTCGGAGACGACGTATGGACCGATCGGGGCTCGGAAACGGCGCGTGGACCGATCGGGGCTCGGAGACGGCGCGTGAACCGATCGGGGTTCGGAAACGGCACGTTAACCGATCGGGGCTTAGGAGACGATGCGTGGAGCGATCGAGGCTCGGCGACGGGGCGTGGACCGATCGTGTCTCGGAGACGACGCGTCCACCGATCGGGGCTCAGATGACGGTGCGCGGACCGACCGGGGCTCAGGAGACTCGCGGTGATCGATCGGGGCTCCGGAGACGCCGCGTGGAGCGATGGGGATCAGGAGACGGTGCACGGACCGATCGGGGCTCGGAGACGGCGCGTGGACCGATCGGGGCTTAGGAGACGGCGCGTGGACCGATCGGGGCTCGGAGACATCGCGTGGAATGATCGGGGCTAAGGAGACGGCGCGTGAACCGATCGGCGCTCGGAGACGGCGCGTGGACGGATCAGGGCTCAGGAGACGGCGCGTGAACCAATCGGCGCTCGGAGACGGCGCGTGGACCGATCGGGGCTTAGGAGACGGCGAGTGCACCGATCGGGGCCCGGAGACGGGTCGTGGACAGATTGGGGCTTAGGAGACGGCGCGTGGACCGATCGGGGCTGGGAGACGGCACGTGAACCAATAGGGGCTTAGGAGACGGCGCGTGGACCGATCGGGGCTTAGGAGACGACACGTGAATCGAGCGGGGCTCGGAGACGGCGCGTGGATGGACCGTGGCTTAGAATGCGGCACGCGGACCGATCGGGGCTCGGAGACGGCGTGTGGACCGATCGGGGATCAGGAAACGGTGCGTGGAGCGATCGGGGCTCAGGAGGCGGCGCGTGGATCGATCGGGGCTCAGGAGACGACGCGTCGATGGATCGGGGCTTAGGAGCCGACGCGTGGACCGATTGGGGCTCAGGAGACGGCGCGTGGATCGATCGGGGCTGGGAGACGGCGCGTGGATCAATCGGGGCTTAGGAGACGGCGCGTGGACCGATCGGGGCTTAGGAGACGACGCGTGGATCGACCGGGGCTCGGAGACGGCGCGTGGATGGACCGTGGCTTAGAAGCGACACGCGGACCGATCGGGGCTCGGAGACGGCGCGTGGAACGATCGGGTCTCAGGAGATGGCGCGTTAAATGATCGGCGCTCGGAGACGCCGCGTGGACCGATTGAGGCTTAAGAGACGGCGCGTGGACCGATCGGGGCGCAGGAAGCGGCGCCTGGACACATCGTGGCTCGGAGACGGTGCGTGGAGGCATCCGGGCTAAGAAGACGACGCATGGACCGAGCGGGGTTCAGGAGACGGCGCGAGGAGCGATCGGGGCTCAGGAGAAGACACGTCAATTGATCGGGGCCCCGGAGACGACGCCTCGATGGAGTGGGGCTCAGGAGGCGGCACGAGAAACGATCGGGGCTCAGGAGAAGACGCGTCAATTGACCGGGGCTCAGGAGACGACGCGTCGACGAATCGGGGCTTAGGAGACGACGCGTGGACCGATTGGGGCTCGGAGACGGCGCGTTAACCGATCGGGGCTTAGGAGACGACGCGTGGACCGATCGGGGCTCAGGAGACGGCGCGTGGACCGATCGGTGCTCGGGGACGGCGCGTGGACGGACCGTGACTTAGAATGCGTCACGCGGACCGATCGGGGCTCGGATACGGCGTGTGGACGTATCGGGGCTTAGGAGACGATGCGTGAACCGATCGGGGCTCAGGAGACGGCGCGTGGACCGATCGGGGCTCGGAGACGGCGCGTGTATGGATCGAGGCTTGGAGACGGCGCGTGGACCGATCGGAGCTCGGAAACGGCCCGTGGGCAGATCGGGGCTTAGGATACGGCGCGTGGTGGCATCGGGGCTAAGAAGACGACGCATGGACCGAGCGGGGCTCAGGAGACGGCGCGAGGAGCGATCGGGGCTCAGGAGAAGACGGGTCAATTGATCGGGGCTCAGGAGACGACGCGGCGACGGATCGGGGCTTAGGAGACGACGCGTGGACCGATTGGGGCTTAGGAGACGACGTGTGGACCGATCGGGGCTTAGGAGACGGCCCGTGATTCGATCGGGGCACAGAAGACGGCGCGTGAACCGGTCGGGGCTTAGGAGACGACGCGTCGACCGATCGGGGCTCAGGACAAGGGGTGTGGACCGTTCGGAGCTCAGGAGACGGCGCGTGGACCGATCGGGGTTCGGCGATGGCGCGTGGAGCGATTGGGGCTCGGAGACGACGCGTGTACGGATCGAGGCTTGGAGACGGCGCTTGGACCGATCGGGGATCGGAGACAGCGCGTTTACCGATCGGGGTTCGGCGATGGCGCGTGGACCGATCGGGGCTCGGCGACTGCGCGTGGATGGATCGGGGCTCAGGAGACAGCGCGTGGACCGATCGGGGCACCAGAGGCGCCGCGTGGACCGATTGGGACCAGGAGACGGTGCGTGAACCGTTCGGGGCTCGGAGACGGCGCGTGGACCGATCGGGGCTCGGAGACGACGCGTAGACCGATCGGTGCTCGGAGACAGCGCGTGGACCGACTGGGGCTCGGAGACGGCGCGTGGACCGATCGTGGCTTAGGAGAAGGCGCGTGGAATGATCGGGGTTCAGGAGACGGCGCGAGGAGCGATCGGGGCTCAGGAGAAGACGCGTCAATTGATCGGGGCTCAGGACACGACGCGGCGACGGATCGGGGCTTAGGAGACGATGGGTGGACCGATCGGGGCTCAGGAGACGGCGCGTGGAGCGGTCGGGGCTCGGAAACGGCGGGTGGACCGTCCGGGACTTAGGAGACGATGCCTGGACCGATCGGGGCTCAGAAGACGGTGCGTGGACGGATCGGCGCTCGGAGACGGCGCGTGGACCGATCGGGGCTCAGGGGACGGCGCGTGGACCGATCGACGCGCGGAGACGGCGCGTGGAACGATCGGCGCTCAGGAGACGACGCGTGGACCGATCGGGGCTCAGGAGATCGCGCGTAGACCGATCGGGGCTCCGAAACGACGCGTTAACCGAGCGGGGCTTAGGAGACGATGCGTGGTCCCATCGGGGCTCGGAGACAGCGCGTGTACCGACTGGGGCTCAGGAGACCGTGCGTGAACCGATCGGGGCTCGGCGACTGCGCGTGGACGGATCGGGGCTCGGAGACGGCGCGTAGAACGATCGGGGCTCAGGAGACGGCGCGTTAACCGATTGGGGCTTAGGAGACGATGCGTGGACCGATCGGGGCTCGAAGACGGCGGGTGGACCGATCGGGGCTTTGCAGACGGCGCGTGGACCGATCGTGGCTGAGAGACGGCAGGTCCACCAATCGGGGCTTAGGAGACGACGCGTAGACCGATCGGGGCCCAGGAGACGGCGCGTGGACCGATCGGGGCTCAGGAAACGGCGCGTGGATCGACTGGGGCTCAGGCGGTTGCGCGTGGACCGATCTGGGCTCGGAGACGGCGCGTTAACCGATAGGGGCTTAGGAGACGATGCGTGGACCGATCGGGCTCGGAGACGGCGCGTGAACCGACCGGGGCTCAGGAGACGGCGCGTGGACCGATCGGGGCTCGGAAACGACGCGTGGACCGATGGGGGCTCGGATACAGCGCGTGAAGCAACCGGGACTCAGGAGGCCGCGCGTGGACCGATCATGGCTCGGCGACGGCGCGTGGACCGATCGGGGTTCGGATACGACGCGTGGACCGATCGGGGCTCGGAAACAGCGCGTGGACTAACCTGGGCTCAGGCGGTTGCGCGTGGACCAATTGGGGTTCGGCGACGGCGCGTGGACCGATCCGGGCTCAGGAGACGGCGCGTGAACCGATCGGCGCACGGAGACGGCGCGTGGACCGATCGGGGCTCAGGAGGATACGCCTGGACCGATCGGGGTTCGGCGACGGCGCGTGGACCGATCGGGGCTCAGGAGACGGCGCGTGGGCCGATCGGAGCTCGGAGACGGCGTGTGGAACGATCGGGGCTCAGGAAACGGCCCGTGGAGCAATCGGGGCTCAGGAGACGGCCCGTGGACGGGTCGGAGCTTAGGAGACGGCGCGTCGACCTATCGGGGCTCAGGATGCGGCGCGTGGACCCATCGGGACTCGGAGACGGTCCGTGGAGCGATCGGGGCTTAGGAGACGGCGCGTGGACCGATCGGGGCTCGGAGACATCGCGTGGAATGATCGGGGCTAAGGAGACGGCGCGTGAACCGATCGGCGCTCGGAGACGGCGCGTGGACGGATCAGGGCTCAGGAGACGGCGCGTGAACCAATCGGCGCTCGGAGACGGCGCGTGGACCGATCGGGGCTTAGGAGACGGCGAGTGCACCGATCGGGGCCCGGAGACGGGTCGTGGACAGATTGGGGCTTAGGAGACGGCGCGTGGACCGATCGGGGCTGGGAGACGGCACGTGAACCAATAGGGGCTTAGGAGACGGCGCGTGGACCGATCGGGGCTTAGGAGACGACACGTGAATCGAGCGGGGCTCGGAGACGGCGCGTGGATGGACCGTGGCTTAGAATGCGGCACGCGGACCGATCGGGGCTCGGAGACGGCGTGTGGACCGATCGGGGATCAGGAAACGGTGCGTGGAGCGATCGGGGCTCAGGAGGCGGCGCGTGGATCGATCGGGGCTCAGGAGACGACGCGTCGATGGATCGGGGCTTAGGAGCCGACGCGTGGACCGATTGGGGCTCAGGAGACGGCGCGTGGATCGATCGGGGCTGGGAGACGGCGCGTGGATCAATCGGGGCTTAGGAGACGGCGCGTGGACCGATCGGGGCTTAGGAGACGACGCGTGGATCGACCGGGGCTCGGAGACGGCGCGTGGATGGACCGTGGCTTAGAAGCGGCACGCGGACCGATCGGGGCTCGGAGACGGCGCGTGGAACGATCGGGTCTCAGGAGATGGCGCGTTAAATGATCGGCGCTCGGAGACGCCGCGTGGACCGATTGAGGCTTAAGAGACGGCGCGTGGACCGATCGGGGCGCAGGAAGCGGCGCCTGGACACATCGTGGCTCGGAGACGGTGCGTGGAGGCATCCGGGCTAAGAAGACGACGCATGGACCGAGCGGGGTTCAGGAGACGGCGCGAGGAGCGATCGGGGCTCAGGAGAAGACACGTCAATTGATCGGGGCCCCGGAGACGACGCCTCGATGGAGTGGGGCTCAGGAGGCGGCACGAGAAACGATCGGGGCTCAGGAGAAGACGCGTCAATTGACCGGGGCTCAGGAGACGACGCGTCGACGAATCGGGGCTTAGGAGACGACGCGTGGACCGATTGGGGCTCGGAGACGGCGCGTTAACCGATCGGGGCTTAGGAGACGACGCGTGGACCGATCGGGGCTCAGGAGACGGCGCGTGGACCGATCGGTGCTCGGGGACGGCGCGTGGACGGACCGTGACTTAGAATGCGTCACGCGGACCGATCGGGGCTCGGATACGGCGTGTGGACGTATCGGGGCTTAGGAGACGATGCGTGAACCGATCGGGGCTCAGGAGACGGCGCGTGGACCGATCGGGGCTCGGAGACGGCGCGTGTATGGATCGAGGCTTGGAGACGGCGCGTGGACCGATCGGAGCTCGGAAACGGCCCGTGGGCAGATCGGGGCTTAGGATACGGCGCGTGGTGGCATCGGGGCTAAGAAGACGACGCATGGACCGAGCGGGGCTCAGGAGACGGCGCGAGGAGCGATCGGGGCTCAGGAGAAGACGGGTCAATTGATCGGGGCTCAGGAGACGACGCGGCGACGGATCGGGGCTTAGGAGACGACGCGTGGACCGATTGGGGCTTAGGAGACGACGTGTGGACCGATCGGGGCTTAGGAGACGGCCCGTGATTCGATCGGGGCACAGAAGACGGCGCGTGAACCGGTCGGGGCTTAGGAGACGACGCGTCGACCGATCGGGGCTCAGGACAAGGGGTGTGGACCGTTCGGAGCTCAGGAGACGGCGCGTGGACCGATCGGGGTTCGGCGATGGCGCGTGGAGCGATTGGGGCTCGGAGACGACGCGTGTACGGATCGAGGCTTGGAGACGGCGCTTGGACCGATCGGGGATCGGAGACAGCGCGTTTACCGATCGGGGTTCGGCGATGGCGCGTGGACCGATCGGGGCTCGGCGACTGCGCGTGGATGGATCGGGGCTCAGGAGACAGCGCGTGGACCGATCGGGGCACCAGAGGCGCCGCGTGGACCGATTGGGACCAGGAGACGGTGCGTGAACCGTTCGGGGCTCGGAGACGGCGCGTGGACCGATCGGGGCTCGGAGACGACGCGTAGACCGATCGGTGCTCGGAGACAGCGCGTGGACCGACTGGGGCTCGGAGACGGCGCGTGGACCGATCGTGGCTTAGGAGAAGGCGCGTGGAATGATCGGGGTTCAGGAGACGGCGCGAGGAGCGATCGGGGCTCAGGAGAAGACGCGTCAATTGATCGGGGCTCAGGACACGACGCGGCGACGGATCGGGGCTTAGGAGACGATGGGTGGACCGATCGGGGCTCAGGAGACGGCGCGTGGAGCGGTCGGGGCTCGGAAACGGCGGGTGGACCGTCCGGGACTTAGGAGACGATGCCTGGACCGATCGGGGCTCAGAAGACGGTGCGTGGACGGATCGGCGCTCGGAGACGGCGCGTGGACCGATCGGGGCTCAGGGGACGGCGCGTGGACCGATCGACGCGCGGAGACGGCGCGTGGAACGATCGGCGCTCAGGAGACGACGCGTGGACCGATCGGGGCTCAGGAGATCGCGCGTAGACCGATCGGGGCTCCGAAACGACGCGTTAACCGAGCGGGGCTTAGGAGACGATGCGTGGTCCCATCGGGGCTCGGAGACAGCGCGTGTACCGACTGGGGCTCAGGAGACCGTGCGTGAACCGATCGGGGCTCGGCGACTGCGCGTGGACGGATCGGGGCTCGGAGACGGCGCGTAGAACGATCGGGGCTCAGGAGACGGCGCGTTAACCGATTGGGGCTTAGGAGACGATGCGTGGACCGATCGGGGCTCGAAGACGGCGGGTGGACCGATCGGGGCTTTGCAGACGGCGCGTGGACCGATCGTGGCTGAGAGACGGCAGGTCCACCAATCGGGGCTTAGGAGACGACGCGTAGACCGATCGGGGCCCAGGAGACGGCGCGTGGACCGATCGGGGCTCAGGAAACGGCGCGTGGATCGACTGGGGCTCAGGCGGTTGCGCGTGGACCGATCTGGGCTCGGAGACGGCGCGTTAACCGATAGGGGCTTAGGAGACGATGCGTGGACCGATCGGGCTCGGAGACGGCGCGTGAACCGACCGGGGCTCAGGAGACGGCGCGTGGACCGATCGGGGCTCGGAAACGACGCGTGGACCGATGGGGGCTCGGATACAGCGCGTGAAGCAACCGGGACTCAGGAGGCCGCGCGTGGACCGATCATGGCTCGGCGACGGCGCGTGGACCGATCGGGGTTCGGATACGACGCGTGGACCGATCGGGGCTCGGAAACAGCGCGTGGACTAACCTGGGCTCAGGCGGTTGCGCGTGGACCAATTGGGGTTCGGCGACGGCGCGTGGACCGATCCGGGCTCAGGAGACGGCGCGTGAACCGATCGGCGCACGGAGACGGCGCGTGGACCGATCGGGGCTCAGGAGGATACGCCTGGACCGATCGGGGTTCGGCGACGGCGCGTGGACCGATCGGGGCTCAGGAGACGGCGCGTGGGCCGATCGGAGCTCGGAGACGGCGTGTGGAACGATCGGGGCTCAGGAAACGGCCCGTGGAGCAATCGGGGCTCAGGAGACGGCCCGTGGACGGGTCGGAGCTTAGGAGACGGCGCGTCGACCTATCGGGGCTCAGGATGCGGCGCGTGGACCCATCGGGACTCGGAGACGGTCCGTGGAGCGATCGGGGCTTAGGAGACGGCGCGTGGACTGATCGGAGCTCGGGAAGCGGCGCCTGAACCGATCTGGCTCGGAGACGGCGCGTGGAGGCATCGGGGCTTAGAAGACGACGTATGGACCGTTCGGGGCTCAGGAAACGGCGCGTGGACCGATTGGAGCTCGGAGACAACGCGTGGACCGACTGGGGCTCAGGCGGTTGCGCGTAGACCAATTGGGGTTCGGCGACGGCGCGTGGACCGATCGCGGCTTAGGAGACGCGGGTGGAACGATCGGGGCTCAGGAGACGGCGCGTGGACCGGTCGAGGCTCGGAGACGGCACGTGGACCGATCGGGGCTCAGAAGGCCGCGCGTGGACCGATCATAGCTCGGCGACGGCGCGTGCACCGATCGGGGCTCGGAGACGACGCGTGGACCGATCGGGGTTCGGCGACCGCGCGTGAACCGACTGGGGCTCAGGCGGTTGCCCGTGGACCAATTGGGGTTCTTCGACGGCGCGTGGACCGTTCGGGGCTCGGAGACGGCGCGTTCACCGATCGGGGCTTAGGAGACGATGCGTGGACCGATCGGGGCTCGGAGACGGCGCGTGGACCGATCGGGGCTCGGCGACGGCACGTGGACAGATCGAGGCTCGGAGACGACGCGTGTACGGATCGGGGCTTTGAAGACGACGCGTGGACCGATCGTGGCTCAAGAAACGGCGTGTGGAGCGACCGGGGCTCAGGAGACGACGCGTCGACCGATCAGGGCTCAGGTGACGGCGCGTGGACCGACCGGGGCTCAGGAGACAGCGCGTGAAATGATCGGCGCTCGGAGATGGCGCGTGGACCGATTGGGGCTTAAGAGACGACGGGTGGACCGATCGGGGCTTAGGAGACGGTACGTGAATCGATCGGGGCACAGGAGACGGCGCGTGAGCCGGTCGGGGCTTAGGAGACGGCGCGTGGACCGATTGGAGCTCGGAGACAACGCGTGGACCGACTGGGGCTCAGGCGGTTGCGCGTGGACCAATTGGGGTTCGGCGACGGCGCGTGGACCAATCGCGGCTCGGAGACGGCGCGTTAACCGATCGGGGCTTAGGAGACGATGCGTGAACCGATCGGGGCTCGGAGACGGCGCGTGGACCGACCGGGGCTCGGAGACGACGCGTGGACCGATCGGGGCTCGGAGACCGCGCGTGGACCGACTGGGGCGCAGGCGGTTGCGCGTGGACCAATTGGGGTTCGGCGATCGCGCGTGGACCGATCGGGGCTCAGGAGACGACGCATCGACCAATCGGGGCTCAGGAGAGGGCGCGCGGACCAACCGGGGCTAAGGAGATTCGCGTGGATCAATCGGGGCTGCGGAGGCGCCGCGTAGACGGATGGGGCTCCGGAGACGGCGCGTGGACCGATCGGCGCTCGGAGACGGCGCGTGGACCGATTGGGGCTTAGAAGACGGCGCGTGGACCGATCGGGGCTCAGGAAGCGGCAACTAGACCGATCGTGGCTCGGAGACGGCGCGTGGAGGCATCGGGTCTAAGAAGACGACGCATGGACCCACCGGGGCTCAGGAGACGGCGCGCGGACCGATCGGGGCTCGAAAACGGCGCGTGGACCGATCCGAACTCATAGACGACGTATGGACCGATCGGGGCTCGGAAACGGCGCGTGGACCGATCGGAGCTCGGAGACGTGGCGTGGACCGATCCGGGCTCAGGAGACAGCGCGTGAAATGATCGGCGCTTTGAGACGGCGCGTGGACCGATCGGTGCTCGGAGACGGGGCGTGGACGGACCGCGGCTTATAATGCGGCACACGGACCGATCGGGGATCGGACACGGCGAGTGGGCCGATCGAGGCTCGGAGACGACGCGTTTACGGATCGGGGATCAGGAGACGACGCGTGGAACGATCCGGGCTCTGGAGACGGAGCGTGGACCGATCGGGGCTCGAAGACGGCGCGTGGAACGATCGGGGCTCACGAGACGGCACGTGAACCGATCGGGGCTCGGAGACGGCGCGTGGTCCGAGCGGGGCTTAGGAGACGGCGCGTGGACCGATCGAGGCTCGGCGACGGCGCGTGGACCCATCGGGGCTCGGAGACGACGCGTGTACGGATCGGGGCTTGGTGACGGCTCGTTTACCGATCGCGGCTCGGAGACGGCCCGTGGACAGATCGGGGCTTAGGAGACGGCGCGGGGGCCGAACGGGGCTCAGGAGACGGCACGTGGACCGGTCGGGGCTCGGAAACGGCGTGTGGACGTATCGGGGGTTAAGAGACGATGCGTGGACCGATCGGGGCTCAGGAGATGGCGCGTGGACCGATCGGGGCTTCGGAGACGGAACGTGGACCGATCGAGGCTCGGAGACGGCGCGTGGACCGACCGGGGCTCAGAAGGCCGCGCGTGGACCGATCGGGGCTCGGCGACTGCGCATGGACGCATCGGGGCTCAGGAGACGGCGCGTGGACCGATCGGGGCTCGGAGACGGCACGTTAACCGATCGGGGCTTAGGAGACGATGCGTGGACCGATCGCGGCTCGGAGACGGCGTGTGAACCGACCGGGGCTCAGGAGGCCGGGCGTGGACCGATCGAGGCTCGGCGACGGCGCGTGGACCGATCGGGGCTCAGGAGGCCGCCCGTGGACCGATCATGGCTCGGCAAGGGCGCGTGGACCGATCGGTGTTCAGAGACGACGCGTGGACCGATCGGGGCTCTGGCGGTTGCGCGTGGACCATTTGGGGTTCGGCGACGGCATGTGGACCGATCGGCGCTCGGAGACAGCGCGTTAACCGATCGGGGCTTAGGAGACGGCGCGTGGACCGATCGGAGATCAGGAGACGATGCGTGGTCCGATAGGGCTCTGGAAGCGGCGCACGGACCGATCCGGGCTCGGAGATGGCGCGTGGAATGATCGGGGCTCAGGAGACGGCGCGTGAACCGATCGGCGCTCGGAGACAGCGCGTGGACCGATCGGCGCTCGGAGACAGCGCGTGGACCGACTGGGGCTCAGGCGGTTGCGCGTGGACCAATTCGGGTCCGGCGACGGCGCGTGGACCGCTCGGCGCTCGGAGGAGGCGCGTGGACCGATCGGGGCTTAGGAGACAACGCGTGGACCGATCGGCGCTCGGAGCCGGTGCGTGGATCGATCGGGGCTTAGGAGACGGCGCGTCGACCGATCGGAGATCAGCAGAGGACGCCTGGACTGATAGGGCTCTGGAAGCGGCGCACGGACCGATCGTGGCTCGGAGACGGCGCGTGGAGGCATCGGGGTTTAGAAGACGACGTACGGACCGATCGGGGCTCAGGAAACGGCGCGTGGACCGATTGGAGCTCGGAGACAACGCGTGGAACGACTGGGGCTCAGGCGGTTGCGCGTGGACCAATTGGGGTTCGGCGACGGCGCGTGGACCAATCGCGGCTCGGAGACGGCGCGTTAACCGATCGGGGCTTAGGAGACGATGCGTGAACCGATCGGGGCTCGGAGACGGCGCGTGGACCGACCGGGGCTCGGAGACGACGCGTGGACCGATCGGGGCTCGGAGACCGCGCGTGGACCGACTGGGGCGCAGGCGGTTGCGCGTGGACCAATTGGGGTTCGGCGATGGCGCGTGGACCGATCGGGGCTGAGGATACGGCGCGTGGACCGATCGAGGCACGGAAACGACGATTGTAAGGATCGGGGATTCGGGGACGACGCGTGGACCGATCCGGGCTCAGGAGACGGCGCGTGGACCGATCGGGGCTCGGAGACGGCGCATGGAACGATCGGGGCTCAGGAGACGGCGCGTTAACCGATCGGCGCACGGAGACGGCGCGTGGACCTATCGGGGCTTAGGAGAAGGCGCATGGACCGATCGTGGCTTAGGAGACAACGCGTGGACCGATCGGGGCTCAGGAGACGGCACGTGGACCGATCGGGGCTCAGGAGACTCGCGTAGATCGATCGGGGCTCCGGAGACGCCGCGTGAAGCGATGGGGATCAGGAGACGGTGCGCGGACCGATCGGGGCTCGGAGACGGCGCGTGGACCGATCGGGGCTTAGGAGACGACGCGTCGACCGATCGGGGCGTAGGACACGACGCGTGTACCTATCGGGGCTCACGAGACAGCGTGTGGACCGATTGGGGCTCAGGAGACGGCGCGTGGACCGATCGGGGCTCGGAGACGGCGCGTTGAACGATCGGAGCTCCGGAGACGGGGCGTGAAATGATCGGCGCTCTGAGACGGCGCGTGGACCGATCGGTGCTCGGAGGCAGCGCGTGGACCGATCGGGGCTCAGGAGGCTGCGCGTGGACCCTTCGGGGCTCGCAGAAGGCACGAGTACCGATCAGGGCTTAGGAGACGACGCGTGGACCGATCGGGGCTCGGAGACGGCGCGATTACGGATCGGGGATCAGGTGACGATGCGTGGAACGATCCGGGATCAGGAGACGAAGCGTGCACCGATCGGGGCTCGGAGACGGCGTGTGGAACGATCGGGGCTCGGGTGACGGCGCGTGAACCGATCGGCGCTCGGAGACGGCGCGTGGATCGATCGGGGATCGGGGACGGCGCGTGGAACGATCGCGGCTCGGAGTCGACGCGTTAGCCGATCGGGGCTTAGGAGAGGATGCGTGGACCGATTGGGGCTCAGGAGACGGCGTGTGGACCGATCAGGTCTCGGAGACGGCGCGTGGACCGATCGGGGCTCGGAGACGGCGCGTGGACAGATCGGGGCTCAGGAGACCGCGCGTGGACCGATCGGGGCTCGGCGACTGCGCGTGGACGTATCGGGGCTCAGGAGACGGCACGTGGACCGATCGCGGCTCGGAGATAGCGCGTGAACCGACCGGGGCTTAGGAGGCTGCGCGTGGACCGATCGAGGCTCGGCGACGGCGCGTGGACCCATCGGGGCTCGGAAACGACGCGTGCACGGATCGGGGCTTGGTGACGGCGCGTTTACCGATCGCGGCTCGGAGACGGCGCGTGGACCGATCGGGGCTCAGGAAACGGCGTGTGGCGCGATCGGGGCTCAGGAGACGACGCGTGGATCGATCGGGGCTCAGGAGACGACGCGTCGAACAATCGGGGCGCAGGAGACGGCGCACGGACCGACTGGGGCTCAGGAGATTCGCGTGGATCGATCGGGGCTCTGGAGGCGCCGCGTGGAACGATCGGGGCTCGGAGACGGCGCGTGGAACGATCGGGGCTCAGGAGACGGCGCGTGGACCGATTGGGGCTCGGATACGGCGCGTGAACCGACCGGGGCTCAGGACGCCGCGCGTGGACCGATCCGGGCTCGGAGACGGCGCGTGGAATGATCGGGGCTCAGGAGACGGCGCGTGGACCGATCGGGGCGGGGAGACGGCGCGTTAACCGATCGGGGCTTAGGAGACGATGCGTGGACCGATCGGGGCTCGGAGACGGCGCGTGGACCGATCGGGGCTCGGCGACTGCGCGTGGACGTATCGGGGCTCAGGAAACGGCGCGTGGACCGATCGGGGCTCGGGGACGGCGCGTGGACCCATCGGGGCTCAGGAGGCTGCGCGTGGACCCTTCGGGGCTCGCAGAAGGCAGGAGGACCGATCAGGGCTTAGGAGACGACGCGTGGACCGATCGGGGCTCGGAGACGGCGCGTGGATGGACCGTGGCTTAGAATGCGGCACGCGGACCGATCGGGGCTCGGAGACGGCATGTGGATCGATCGTGGCTCAGGAGACGGCGCGTGGACCGATGGGGATCAGGAGGCGGTGCGTGGACCGATCGGGGCACGAAGGCGGCGCGTGGACCGATCGGGGCGTAGGAGACGATGCGTATACCTATCGGGGATCAGGAGACAGCGAGTGGACCGATTGGGGCTCAGGAGACGGCGCGTGGACCGATCGTGGCTCGGTGACGGCGCGTGGACCGATCGGGGCTCAGGAGGCCGCGCGTTAACCGATCGGGGCTTAGGAGACGATGCGTGAACCGATCGGGGCTAGGAGACGGCACGTGGGCCGAACGGGGCTCAGGAGACGGCGCGTGGACAGATCGGAGCTTAGGAGGCGGCGTGTGGAACGATCGGTGCTCAGGAGACGGCGCGTGCACCAATCGGGGCTAGGAGACGGCACGTGGAACGATCGGGGCTCCGGTGACGGCGCGTGGACCGATCGGGCTCACGAAGCGGCGTCTGGACCGATCGTGGCTCGGAGGCGGCGCGAGGAGGCATCTGGGCTTAGAAGACGACGCGTGGATCGATCGGGGCTCGGAGGCGGCGCGTGAACCAACCGGGGCTCAGGAGGCCGCGCGTGGACCGATCGAGCCTCGGCGACGGCGCGTGGACTGATCGAGGCTCGGAGACGACGCGTGTACGGATCAGGGATTCGGGGACGACGCGTGGAACGATCGGGGCTTAGGAGACGATGCGTGGACCGACCGGGCCTCGGAGACGGCGCGTGGACCGACCGGGGCTCAGTAGACCGCGCGTGGACCGATCGGGGCTCGGCGACTGCGCGTGGATGTATCGGGGCTCAGGAGACGGCGCGTGGACCGATCAGGGCGTGGAGACGGCGCGTTAACCGATCGGGGATTAGGAGACGATGCGTGGACCGATCGGGGCTCGGAGATGGCGCGTGGACCGACCGGGGCTAAGGAGGACGCGCGTGGACCGATCGAGGCTTAGGAGCCGACGCGTGGACCGATTGGGGCTCAGGAGACGGCGCGTGGACCGATCGGGGTTCGGAGACGGCGCGTGGAACGATCGGAGCACAGGAGATGGCGCGTGAACCGATCGGCGCTCAGAGACGGCGCGTGGATCAATCGGGGCTTAGGAGACGGCGCGTGGACCGATCGGGGCGTAGGAGACGATGCGTATACCTATCGGGGATCAGGAGACAGCGAGTGGACCGATTGGGGCTCAGGAGACGGCGCGTGGAGCGATCGTGGCTCGGTGACGGCGCGTGGACCGATCGGGGCTCAGGAGGCCGCGCGTTAACCGATCGGGGCTTAGGAGACGATGCGTGAACCGATCGGGGCTAGGAGACGGCACGTGGGCCGAACGGGGCTCAGGAGACGGCGCGTGGACAGATCGGAGCTTAGGAGGCGGCGTGTGGAACGATCGGTGCTCAGGAGACGGCGCGTGCACCAATCGGGGCTAGGAGACGGCACGTGGAACGATCGGGGCTCCGGTGACGGCGCGTGGACCGATCGGGCTCACGAAGCGGCGTCTGGACCGATCGTGGCTCGGAGGCGGCGCGAGGAGGCATCTGGGCTTAGAAGACGACGCGTGGATCGATCGGGGCTCGGAGGCGGCGCGTGAACCAACCGGGGCTCAGGAGGCCGCGCGTGGACCGATCGAGCCTCGGCGACGGCGCGTGGACTGATCGAGGCTCGGAGACGACGCGTGTACGGTTCAGGGATTCGGGGACGACGCGTGGAACGATCGGGGCTTAGGAGACGATGCGTGGACCGACCGGGCCTCGGAGACGGCGCGTGGACCGACCGGGGCTCAGTAGACCGCGCGTGGACCGATCGGGGCTCGGCGACTGCGCGTGGATGTATCGGGGCTCAGGAGACGGCGCGTGGACCGATCAGGGCGTGGAGACGGCGCGTTAACCGATCGGGGATTAGGAGACGATGCGTGGACCGATCGGGGCTCGGAGATGGCGCGTGGACCGACCGGGGCTAAGGAGGACGCGCGTGGACCGATCGAGGCTTAGGAGCCGACGCGTGGACCGATTGGGGCTCAGGAGACGGCGCGTGGATCGATCGGGGTTCGGAGACGGCGCGTGGAACGATCGGAGCACAGGAGATGGCGCGTGAACCGATCGGCGCTCAGAGACGGCGCGTGGATCAATCGGGGCTTAGGAGACGGCGCGTGGACCTATCGGGGCTTAGGAGAATACGCGTGGGCCGATCGGGGCTCAGGAAGCGTCGCCTGGACCGATCGTGACTCGGAGACGTCGCGTGGAGGTATCGGGGCTTAAAAGACGACGCATGGACCGATCAGGGCTCAGGAAACGGCGCGTGAACCAACCGGGGCTCAGGAGGCCGCGCGTGGACCGATCGAGCCTCGGCGACGGCGCGTGGACTGATCGAGGCTCGGAGACGACGCGTGTACGGATCAGGGATTCGGGGACGACGCGTGGAACGATCGGGGCTTAGGAGACGATGCGTGGACCGACCGGGCCTCGGAGACGGCGCGTGGACCGACCGGGGCTCAGTAGACCGCGCGTGGACCGATCGGGGCTCGGCGACTGCGCGTGGATGTATCGGGGCTCAGGAGACGGCGCGTGGACCGATAAGGGCGTGGAGATGGCGCGTTAACCGATCGGGGATTAGGAGACGATGCGTGGACCGATCGGGGCTCGGAGATGGCGCGTGGACCGACCGGGACTAAGGAGGACGCGCGTGGACCGATCGAGGCTTAGGAGCCGACGCGTGGACCGATTGGGGCTCAGGAGACGGCGCGTGGACCGATCGGGGTTCGGAGACGGCGCGTGGAACGATCGGAGCACAGGAGATGGCGCGTGAACCGATCGGCGCTCAGAGACGGCGCGTGGATCAATCGGGGCTTAGGAGACGGCGCGTGGACCGATCGGGGCGTAGGAGACGATGCGTATACCTATCGGGGATCAGGAGACAGCGAGTGGACCGATTGGGGCTCAGGAGACGGCGCGTGGAGCGATCGTGGCTCGGTGACGGCGCGTGGACCGATCGGGGCTCAGGAGGCCGCGCGTTAACCGATCGGGGCTTAGGAGACGATGCGTGAACCGATCGGGGCTAGGAGACGGCACGTGGGCCGAACGGGGCTCAGGAGACGGCGCGTGGACAGATCGGAGCTTAGGAGGCGGCGTGTGGAACGATCGGTGCTCAGGAGACGGCGCGTGCACCAATCGGGGCTAGGAGACGGCACGTGGAACGATCGGGGCTCCGGTGACGGCGCGTGGACCGATCGGGCTCACGAAGCGGCGTCTGGACCGATCGTGGCTCGGAGGCGGCGCGAGGAGGCATCTGGGCTTAGAAGACGACGCGTGGATCGATCGGGGCTCGGAGGCGGCGCGTGAACCAACCGGGGCTCAGGAGGCCGCGCGTGGACCGATCGAGCCTCGGCGACGGCGCGTGGACTGATCGAGGCTCGGAGACGACGCGTGTACGGTTCAGGGATTCGGGGACGACGCGTGGAACGATCGGGGCTTAGGAGACGATGCGTGGACCGACCGGGCCTCGGAGACGGCGCGTGGACCGACCGGGGCTCAGTAGACCGCGCGTGGACCGATCGGGGCTCGGCGACTGCGCGTGGATGCATCGGGGCTCAGGAGACGGCGCGTGGACCGATCAGGGCGTGGAGACGGCGCGTTAACCGATCGGGGATTAGGAGACGATGCGTGGACCGATCGGGGCTCGGAGATGGCGCGTGGACCGACCGGGGCTAAGGAGGACGCGCGTGGACCGATCGAGGCTTAGGAGCCGACGCGTGGACCGATTGGGGCTCAGGAGACGGCGCGTGGACCGATCGGGGTTCGGAGACGGCGCGTGGAACGATCGGAGCACAGGAGATGGCGCGTGAACCGATCGGCGCTCAGAGACGGCGCGTGGATCAATCGGGGCTTAGGAGACGGCGCGTGGACCTATCGGGGCTTAGGAGAATACGCGTGGGCCGATCGGGGCTCAGGAAGCGTCGCCTGGACCGATCGTGACTCGGAGACGTCGCGTGGAGGTATCGGGGCTTAAAAGACGACGCATGGACCGATCAGGGCTCAGGAAACGGCGCGTTGACCGATCGGTGCTCAGGAGACGACGCGTTAACAGAGCGGGGCTTACGAGACGATGCGTGGACCGATCGGGGCTCGGAGACGGCGCGTGAACCGACCGGGGCTCAGGAGACGGCGCGTGGACCGATCGGGGCTCGGAGACGGCACGTTAACCGATCGGGGCTTAGGAGACGATGCGTGGACCGATCGGGCTCGGCGACGGCGCGTGGACCGATCGGAGCTCGGAGACGACGCGTGTACGGATCAGGGCTTGGTGACGGCGTGTTTACCGATAACAGCTGGGAGACGGCCCGTGGACGGATCGCGGCATAGGAGACGGTGGGTGGAACGATCGGGGCTCAGGAGACGGCGCGTGGACCGGTCGGGGCTTAGGAGACGACGCGTCGACGGATCGGGGCTTAGGAGACGGCGCGTGGACCGATCGGGTATTAGGGGACGACGCGTGGACCGATCGGTGCTCGGAGACGGCGCGAGGACTGACCGTGGCGAAGAATGCGGCATGCGGACCGATCGGGACTCGGAGACGGCGTGTGGACCAATCGGGGCTCGGAGACGGCGCGTTAACCGATCGGGGCTTAGGAGACGATGCGTGGACCGATCGGGCCTCGGAGACGGCGCGTGGAACGATCGGAGCAAAGGAGACGGCGCGTGAACCGATCGGCGTTCGGAGACGACGCGTGGATCGATCGGGGCTTAGGAGGCGGCGCGTGGACCGATCGGGCCTCGGAGACGGCGCGTGGAACGATCGGAGCAAAGGAGACGGCGCGTGAACCGATCGGCGTTCGGAGACGACGCGTGGATCGATCGGGTCTCAGGAGACGGCGCGTGAAATGATCCGCACTCGGAGACGCCGCGTGAACCGATTGGGGCTTAGGAGACGGCGCGTGGACCGATCGGGGCGCAGGAAGCGGTGCCCGACCGATCGTGGCTCGGAGACGGCGCGTGGAGGCATCCGGGCTAAGAAGACGACGCATGGACCGAGCGGGGTTCAGGAGACGGCGCGAGGAGCGATCGGGGCTCAGGAGAAGACACGTCAATTGATCGGGGCTCCGGAGACGACGCCTCGACGGATCGGGGCTCAGGAGGCGGCACGAGAAGCGATCGGGGCTCAGGAGAAGACGCGTCATATGATCAGCGCTCAGGAGACGACGCGTCGACGAATCGGGGCTTAGGAGACGACGCGTGGACGGATCGGGGCTCAGGAGACGGCGCGTCGACCGAGCGGAGATCCGGAGATTCGCGTGGATCGATCGGGGCTCCGTAGGCGGCGCGTGGACCGATTGGGGCTTAGGAGACGACGCGTGGACCGATCGGGACTCAGGAGACGGCGCGTGGCCCGATTGGGGCTCGGATACGGCGCGTGAACCGACCGGGGCTCAGGAGGCCGCGCGAGAACCGATCGCGGCTCGGCGACGGCGCGTGGACCGATCGGGGCTCCAGAGGCGGCGCGTGGACCGATTGGAGAGCAGAAGATGGTGCGTGGACCGATCGGGGCTCGGAGATGGCGCGTGGACCGATCGGAGCTTAGAAGGCGACGCGTAGACCGATTGGGGCTCAGGAGACAGCGCGCGGACTGATCTGGGCGGGGAGAGGGCGCGTTAACCGATCGGCGCTCGGAGACGGCGCGTCGACCCATCGGGGTTCGGTGACGGCGCGTGGACCGTCCGGGGCTCAGGAGGGGATGCGTGGACCGATCGCGCCTCTGGAGACTGCGCGTAGATCGATAGGGGCTCGGAGACGACGCGTGGTCCGAGCGGGGCTCGGAGACAGCGCGTGGACCGACTGGGGCTTAGGAGACGATGCGTGGACCGATCGGGCCTCGGAGACGGCGCGTGGAACGATCGGAGCAAAGGAGACGGCGCGTGAACAGATCGGCGCTCGGAGACGGCGCGTGGATCGATCGGGGCTTAGGAGACGGCGCGTGTACCGATTGGGGCTTAGGAGACGGCGCGAGGCCCGATCGGGGATCAGGAAGCGACGCATAGACCGATCGTGGCTCGGAGACGGCGCGTGGAGGCATCGGGGCTAAGAAGACGGCGCAGGGACCGAGCGGGGCTCAGGAGACGGCGCGAGGAGCGATCGGGGCTCAGGAGAAGACGCGTCAATTGATCGGGGCTCAGAAATCGGCGCGTGGAGCGATCGGGGCTCAGGAGCCGATGCGTGGATCGATCCGGGCTCAGGAGGCGGCGCGTGGACACATCGGGGCTCGGAGACGGCACGTGGACCGATCAGGGCTTAGGAGCCTCGCGTGGATCGATCGGGGCCCCGGAGGCGCCGCGTGGACCCATGGGGATCAGGAGACAGTGCGTGGACCGATCGGGGCTCGGAGACGGCGCGTGGACCGATTGGGACTTAAGAGACGACGGGTGAACCGATCGGGGCTCGGAGACGACGCGTGTACGGATCGAGGTTTGGAGACGGCGCGTGAACCGATCGGAGCTCGGACACGGCCCGTGGACGGATCAGGGCTTAGGAGACGGCGCGTGGACTAATTGGGGCTTAGGAGACGACGCGTGGACCGATCGGGGCTCGGAAACGACGCGTTAACCGAGCGGGGCTTAGGAGACTACGCGTGGACTGATCGGGGCTTAGGAGACAACGCGTGGACCGATCGGGGCTTAGAAGACGACGGGTGGACCGATCGGGGCTCAGGAGACGGCGCGTGGACCGACCGGGGCTCAGGAGGCGACTCGTGGACCCATCGGGGCTCGGAGACGACGTGTGGACGGATTGGGGCGTAGGCGACGACGCGTCGACCGATCGGAGCTCGGAGACGGCGCGTGGAACGATCGGGGCTCAGAAGAGGACGCGTCGACCGATCGGGGCTCAGGTGACGGCGCGCGGACCGACCGGGGCTCAGGAGACGGCGCGTGAAATGATCGCCGCTCGGAGAGGGCGCGTGGACCGATTGGGACTTAAGAGACGACGGGCGAACCGATCGGGGCTTAGGAGACGGCACGTGAATCGATCGGGGCACAGGAGACGGCGCGTGCACCGGTTGGGGCTTAGGAGACGACGCGTCGACCGATGGGGGCTCAGGAGAAGGGGTGTGGACCGATCGGGGCTCGGCGATGGCGCGTGGACCGATCGGGGCTCGGCGATGGCGCGTGGGCCGATCAGGGCTCAGAACCGACGCGTGGACCGATCGGAGCTCGGACACGGCCCGTGGACGGATCGGGGCTTAGGAGACGGCGCATGGACTAATTGGGGCTCAGGAGACGACGCGTGGACCGATCGGGGCTCGGAAACGACGCGTTAACCGAGCGGGGCTTAGGAGACTACACGTGGACCGATCGGGGCGTAGGAGACGACGCGTGTACCTATGGGGGCTCACGAGACAGCGTGTGGACCGATTTGGGCTCAGGAGACGGCGCGTGGAACGATCGGGGCTCGGAGACGGCGCGTGGAACGATCGGGGCTCAGGAGACGGCGCGTGAAGTTATCGGCGCTCGGAGACGGCGCGTGGACCGACCGGGGCTCAGGAGGCGACGCGTGGACCCATCGGGGCTCGGAGACGGCGTGTGGACCGATCGGGTCTTAGGAGACGATACGTGGACCGATCGGGTCTTAGGAGACGACGCGTGGACCGATCGGGCCTCGGAGACGGCGCGTGGACTGATCGGGGCTTAGGAGCCGACGCGTGGACCCATCGGGGTTCGGAGACGATGCGTGGAACGATCGGGGCTCAGGAGACGGCGCGTGTACCGATCGGCCCTCGGAGACGGTGCGAGGAAGCGTCTGGGGTTAGAAGACGACGCGTGGACCGATCGGGGCTCAGACAACGGCGCGTTAACCGATTGGGGCTTAGGAGACGATGCGTGGTCCGATCGGGGCTCAGGAGCCTCGCGTGGATCGATCGGGGCTCCGGAGGCGCCGCGTTGACCCATAGGGATCAGGAGACAGTGCGTGGACCGATCGGGGCTCGGAGACGGCGCGCGGACCGATCGGGGCTTAGGAGACAACGCGTGGACCAATCGGGGCTCGGAGACAGCGCGTGGAATGATCGGGGCTCAGGAGACGGCGCGTGAACCGATCGGCGCTCGGAGACGGCGCGTGGACCGATCGGGGCTTAGGAGACGGCGCATCGACCGATCGGAGATCAGGACACGACGCGTGGACTGATAGTGCTCTGGAAGTGGCGCACAGACCTATCGTGGCTCGGAGACGGCGCGTGGAGGCATCGGGGCTTTGAAGACGACGCGTGGACCGAACGGTGCTCAGAAAACGTCGCGTGGAGCGATCGGGGCTCAGGAGACGACGCGTGGACCGATCGGGGCTTAGGAGACGATGCGTGAACCGATCAGGGATTCTGGGACGACGCGTGGACCGATACGGGCTCAGGAGACGGCGCGTGGACCGATCGGGGCTCAGGAGACGGCGCGTGGACCGATCGGGGCTTAGGAGACGGCGCGTGGACCGATCGGAGATCAGGAGACGACGCGTCGACCGATCGGGGCTTAGGAGACGACGCGTGGACCGATCGGGGCTTAGGAGGCGGCGCGTGGACCGACCGGGGCTAAGGAGGCCGCGCGTGGACCAATCGAGGCTCCGCGACGGCGCGTGGACGGATCGGGGCTCGGAGACGGCGTGTGAACGTATGGGGCTTAGGAGACGATGCGTTGATCGATCGTGGCTCATGACACGGCGCGTAGGCCGATCGGGGCTCCGGCGGCGACGCGTGGACCGATCGGGGCCCAGGAAACGGTGCGTGGATCGATCGGTACTCGAAGACGACGCGTGGACCGATCGGGGCTCAGGAGCCGATGCGTGGATCGATCGGGGCTCAGGAGACAACGCGTCGACCGATCGGGGCTCAGGAGGCGGCGTGTGGACCCATCGGGGCTCGGAGACGGCACGTGGACCGATCAGGGCTTAGAAGACGATGCGTGGACCGATCGGGGCTCAGGAGACGGCGCGTGGATCGATCGGGGCTCCGGAGACGGCGCGTGGACCGATCGGGGCTTAGGAGACGGCGCGTGGACCGATCGGAGATCAGGAGACGACGCGTGGACCGATCGGGGCTCTGGCAGCGGCGCACGGACCGATCGGGGCTCGGAGACGGCGCGTGGAGTGATGGGGGCTCGGAGACGGCGCGTGGAGCGATGGGGGCTCAGGAGACGGCGCGTGAACCGATCGGCGCTCGGAGACGGCGCGTGGACCGATCGGGGCTGAGGAGACGGCACGTGGACCAATCGGGGGTTAGGCGACGACGCGTGTTACCGATCGGGGCACAGGAGACGGCGCGTGGACCAATCGGGGCTCAGGAGACGGCGCGTGGACCGATTGGGGCTCGGATACGGCGCGTGAACCAACCGGGGCTCAGGAGGCCGCGCGTGGACCAATCGCGACTCGGCGACGGCGCGTGGACCGATCGGGGCTCAGGAGGCCGCGCGTGGACCGATCATGGCTCGGCGACGGCGCGTGGATTGATCGGGGCTCGGAGACGAAGCGTGGACCGATCGGGGCTCGGAGACGGCGCGTGGACCGACTGGGGCTCAGGGGGTTGCGCGTGGACCAATTTGGGTTCGGCGACCGCGCGAGCACCGATCGGGGCCCGAAGACGGGTCGTGGACAGATTGGGGATTAGGAGACGGCGCGTGGACCGATCGGGGCTGGGAGACGGCACGTGGACCAATCGGGGGTTAGGAGACGACGCGTGCACCGATCGGGGCTCAGGAGACGGCGCGTGGACCAATCGGGGCTCGGGAGACGGCGCGTGGGCCGATTGGGGCTCGGATACGGCGCGTGACTCAACCGGGGCTCAGGAGGCTGCGCGTGGACCGACCGTGGCTCGGCGACGGCGCGTGGACCGATCGGGGCTCAGGAGGCCGCGCGTGGACCGATCATGGCTCGGCGATGGCGCGTGGACCGATTGGGGGTCGGAGATGACGCGTGGACCCATCGGGACTCGGAGACAGCGCGTGGACCGACTGGGGCTCAGGTGGTTGCGCGTGGACGAATTGGGGTTTGGCGACGGCGCGTGGACCGATCGGCGCTCGGAGACAGCGCGTTAACCGATCGGGGCTTAGGAGACGGCGAGTGGACCGACCGGGGCTCAGGAGGCCACGCCTGGACCGATCGGGGCTCAGGAGACAGCACGTGGACCGGTCGGGGCTTAGGAGACGGCGCGTGGACCGATCGGGGCTGGTGAAGCGGCGCCTGGACCGATCGTGGCTCGGAGACGGCGCGTGGAGGCATCGGGGTTTAGAAGACGACGAATGGACCGATCGGGGCTCAGGAAACGGCGCGTGGACCGATCGCAGCTCGGAGACGGCGCGTGGACCGATCGGGGCGTAGGAGACGATACGTGGACCGATCGGGTCTCAGGAGACGGCGCGTGGACCGACTGGGGCTCAGGAGGTTGCGCGTGGACGAATTGGGGTTCGGCGACGGCGCGTGGACCGACCGGGGCTCAGGAGACCGCGCGTGGACCCATCGGGGCTCGGAGACGGCGCGTGAACCGACCGGGGCTCAGGAGACGGCACGTGGTCCGATCGGGCTCGGAGCCGGCGCGTGAACCGATCGGGGCTCAGGAGGCCGCGCGTGGACCGATCGAGGCTCGGCGACCGCGCGTGGACCGATCGGGGCTCGGAGACGACGCGTGTACGGATCAGGGCTTGGTGACGGCGCGTTTACCGATAGCAGCTCGGAGACGGCCCGTGGACGGATCGCGGCTTAGGAGACGGCTCGTGGAATGATCGGGGCTCAGGAGACGGCGCGTGGACCGGTCGAGGCTCGGAGACGACGCGTCGACCGATCGGGGCTCAGGAGACGGCGCGCGCATCGACCGGGGCTCAGGAGCCTCGCGTGGGCCGATCATGGCTCGGCGACGGCGCGTGGACGGATCGGGGCTCGGAGACGACGCGTGGACCGATGGGGGCTCGGATACGGCGCGTGAACCAACCGGGGCTCAGGAGGTCGCGCGTGGACCGATCGCGGCTCGGTGACGGCGCGTGGACCGATCGGGGTTCAGGAGACGGCGCGTAGACCGATCGGGGCTCGTAAATGACGCGGCAACCGATCGGGGCTTAGGAGACGATGCGGGGATCGATCGGGGCTCGGCGACTGCACGTGGACCGACTGGAGCTCAGGAGGTTGCTCGTGGACCAATTGGGGTTCGAGCGACGGCGCGTGGACCAATTGGGGTTCGGGCGACGGCGCGTGGACCAATCGGTGCTCGGAGACGGCGCGTGGACCGATCGGGTCTCGGAAACGACGCGTGTACGGATCAGGGCTTGGTGACGGCGCGTTTACCGATAGCAGCTCGGAGACGGCCCGTGGACGGATCGCGGCTTAGGAGACGGCGCGTGGAATGATCGGGGCTCAG
Organism: Netelia fuscicornis; assembly: GCA_946811545.1. Taxonomy (NCBI): domain Eukaryota; kingdom Metazoa; phylum Arthropoda; class Insecta; order Hymenoptera; family Ichneumonidae; genus Netelia; species Netelia fuscicornis. The sequence goes on along the minus strand of OX328014.1, from coordinate 37,177,268 downwards.
GAGACGGCGCGTGGACCGGTCGAGGCTCGGAGACGACGCGTGTGCGGATCGGGGATTCGAGGACGACGGGTGGACCGATCCGGGCTCAGGAGACGGCGCGTGGACCCATCGGGGCTCGGAGACGGCGCGTGAACCGACCGGGGCTCAGGAGACGGCACGTGGTCCGATCGGGCACGGAGCCGGCGCGTGAACCGATCGGGGCTCAGGAGGCCGAGCGTGGACCGATCGAGGCTCGGCGACGGCGCGTGGACCGGTCGGGGCTCGGAGACGACGCGTGTACGGATCAGGGCTTGGTGACGGCGCGTTTACCGATAGCAGCTCGGAGACGGCCCGTGTACGGATCGCGGCTTAGGAGACGGCGCGTGGAATGATCGGGGCTCAGGAGACGGCGCGTGGACCTGTCGAGGCTCGGAGACGACGCGTGTGCGGATCGGGGATTCGAAGACGACGGGTGGACCGATCCGGGCTCAGGAGACGGCGCGTGGACCGATCGGGGCTTAGGAGACGGCGCGTGTACCGACTGGGGCTTAGGAGGTTGCGCGTGGACCAATTGGGGTTCGGCGACGGCGCGTGGACCGACCGGCGCTCAGGAGACGGCGCGTGGACCGATCGGGGATCGGAAGCGGCGTGTGGAACGATCGGGGCTTAGGAGACGGCGCGTGAACCGATCGGCGCTCGGAGACGGCGCGTGGACCGATCGGGGCTTAGGAGAAGGCGCGTGGACCGATCGGGGCTTAGGAGACGGCGCGTGGACCGATCGGGGCTCGGAGACGGCGCGTGGAACGATCGGGGCTCAGGAGACGGCGCGTGAACCGATCGGCGCTCGGAGACGGCGCCTCGACCGATCGGGGCTTATGAGACTGCGCGTAGATCGATCGGAGATCAGGAGACGACGCGTGCACCGATCGGCGCTCTCGAAGCGGCGTGTGGAGCGATCGGGGCACAGGAGATGATGCGTGGACCGATCGGGGCTCGGAGACGACGCGTCGACCGATCGGGGCTCAGGAGGCTGCGCGTGGACCCTTCGGGGCTCGCAGAAGGCACGAGGACCGATCAGGGCTTAGGAGACGACGTGTGGACCGATCGGGGCTCGGAGACGGCGCGTGGATGGACCGTGGCTTAGAATGCGGCACGCGGACCGATCGGGGCTCGGAGACGGCATGTGGATCGATCGTGGCTCAGGAGACGGCGCGTGGGCCGACGGGGATCAGGAGGCGGTGCGTGGACCGATCGGGGCACGAAGGCGGCGCGTGGACCGATCGGGGCGTAGGAGACGACGCGTGTACCTATCGGGGCTCAGGAGACAGCGAGTGGACCGATTGGGGCTCAGGAGACGGCGCGTGGACCGATCAGGGCTCGGAGACGGCGCGTGGACCGTTCGGGGCTCGGAGACGGCGCGTGGACAGATCGGGGCTCAGGAGACCGCGCGTGGACCGAACGGGGCTCGGCGACTGCGCGTGGACGTATCGAGGCTCAGGAGACGGCGCGTGGACCGATCGCGGCTCGGAGATGGCGCGTGAACCGACCGGGGCTTAGGAGGCCGCGCGTGGACCGATCGAGGCTCGGCGACGGCGCGTGGACCCATCGGGGCTCGGAGACGACGCGTGTACGGATCGGGGCTTGGTGACGGCGCGTTTACCGATCGCGGCTCGGAGACGGCCCGTGGACAGATCAGGGCTTAGGAGACGGCGCGTGGGCCGAACGGGGCTCAGGAGACGGCGTGTGGACCGGTCGGGGCTTAGGAGACGACGCCTGGACAGATCGGGGCTTAGGAGGCGGCATGTGGAACGATCGGTGCTCAGGAGACGGCTCGTGCACCAATCGGCGCTCGGAGACGGCGCGTGGAGCGATCGGGGCACGGAGACGGCACGTGGAACGATCGGGGCTCAGGAGACGGTGCGTGGAGGCATGGGGGCTTAGAAGAGGACGCATGGACGGAGCGGGGCTCAGGAGACGGCGCGAGGAGCGATCGGGGCTCAGGAGAAGTCGCGTCAATTGATCGGGGCTCAGGAGACGACGCGGCGACTGATCGGGGCTTAGGAGACGACGCGTGGCCCGATTGGGGCTTAGGAGACGACGTGTGGACCGATCGGGGCTTAGGAGACGGCACGTGAATCGATCGGTGCACAGGAGACGGCGGGTGAACCGGTCGGGTCTTAGGAGACGACGCGTCGACCGATCGGGGCTCAGGGGAAGGGGTGTGGACCGATCGGGGCTCAGGAGACGGCGCCTGGACCGAACGGTGCTCGGCGACTGCGCGTGGACGGATCGGGGCTCAGGAGACGGCGCGTGGGCCGATCGGGGCTCGGAGACGGCGCGTTAACCGATCGGGGCTCGGAGACAGCGCTTGAACTTATCGGCGCTCGGAGACGGCGCGTGGACCGATCGGGGCTTAGGATACGGCGCTTGGACCGATCGGGGCTCAGGAAGCGGCGCCTGGACCGATCTTGGCTCGGAGACGGCGCGTGGAGGCATCGGGGCTAAGAAGACGACGCATGGACCGATCGGGGCTCAGGAAACGGCGTGTGGACCGATCGGAGCTCGGAGACGACGCGTGGACCGATCGGGGATTAGGAGACGACGCGTGGACCGATCGGGGCTCGGAGACGGCACGTGGACCGATCGGGGCTTAGGAGACTGACGTTGATCGATTGGGGCTCCGGAGGCGGCGCGTGGACCGATCGGGGCGTAGGAGACTACGCGTGTACCTATCGGGGCTCAGGAGACTGCGCGTGGACCGATTGGGCATCAGGAGACGGCGCGTCGATGGATCGGGGCTTGGGGAACGACGCGTGGACCGATCGGGGCTCAGGAGACGGCGCGTGGATCGATCGGGGCTCGGATACGGCGCGTGGAACGATCGGGACTCAGGAGACAGCGCGTGAAATGATCGGCGTTCGGAGACGGCGCCTGGAGCGATTGGGGCTTAGGAGACGGCGCGTGGACCGATCGGGGCTCAGGAAGCGGCGCCTGGACCGATCGTGGCTCGGAGACGGCGCGTGGAGGCATCTGGGCTTACAAGACGACGCGTGGATCGATCAGGGCTCGGAGACGGCGCGTGAACCGACCAGGGCTCAGGAGACGGCGCGTGGACCAGTCGGGGCTTAGGAGACGACGCGAGGACCGATCGAGGCTCGGAGACGACGCGCGGACCGATCGGGGCTCGGAAACGGCGCGTGGACCGATCGGGGCTCGGAGACGACGCGTGTACGGATCGGGGCTTGGTGACGGAGTGTGGACCAATCGGGGCTCACGAAGCGGCGCCTGAACCGATCCTGGCTCGGAGACGGCGCGAGGAGGCATCTGGTCTTAGAAGACGACGCGTGGATCGATCGGGGCTCGGAGACGGCGCGTGAACCGACCGGGGCTCAGGAGGCCGCGCGTGGACCGATCGAGGCTCGGCGACGGCGCGTGGACCGATCGGGGCTCGGCGACTGCGTGCGGACGTATCGGGGTTCAGGAGACGGCGCGTGGACCGATCGGGGCTCAGGAGACGGCGCGTGCACCGATCGGGGCCCAGAGACGGGTCGTGGACAGATTGGGGCTTAGGAGACGGCGCGTGGACCGACTGGGGCTCAGGAGGTTGCGCGTGTACGAATTGGGGTTCGGCGACGGCGCGTGGACCGACCGGGGCTTAGGAGACCGCGCGTGGACCCATCGGGGCTCGGAGACGGAGCGTGAACCGACCGGGGCTCAGGAGACGGCACGTGGTCCGATCCGGCTCGGAGCCGGCGCGTGAACCGATCGGGGCTCAGGAGGCCGCGCGTGGACCGATCGAGGCTCGGCGACGGCGCGTGGACCGATCGGGGCTCGGAGACGACGCGTGTACGGATCAGGGCTTGGTGACGGCGCGTTTACCGATAGCAGCTCGGAGACGGCCCGTGGACGGATCGCGGCTTAGGAGACGGCGCGTGGACCGATCGGGGCTCAGGAAGCGGCGCCTGGACCGATCGGGGCTCGGAGACGGCGCGTGGAGGCATCGGGGCTAAGAAGACGACGCATGGACCGAGCGGGGCTCAGGAGACGGCGCGAGGAGCGATCGGGGCTCAGGAGACGACGCGTGGATCGATGGCGGCTCAGGAAACGACGCGTCGACCGATCGGGGCTCAGGTGACGGCGCGGGGATCGACGGGCGGGGGGGGGGGGGCTCAGGAGCCTCGCGTGGGCCGATCATGGCTCGGCGACGGCGCGTGGACGGATCGGGGCTCGGAGACGACGTGTGGACCGATGGGGGCTCGGATACGGCGCGTGAACCAACCGGGGCTCAGGTGGTCGCGGGTGGACCGATCGCGGCTCGGTGACGGCGCGTAGACCGATCGGGGTTCAGGAGGATGCGCGTGGACCGATCGCGGCTCGGCCACGGCGCGTGGACCGATCGCGGCTCGGCCACGGCGCGTGGACCGATCGGGGCTCAGGAGACGGCGCGTAGACCGATCGGGGCTCGGAAACGACGCGTTAACCGACCGGGGCTTAGGAAACGATACGTGGACCGATCGGGGCTCGGAGACAGCGCGTGTACCGACTGGGGCTTAGGAGGTTGCGCGTGGACCAATTGGGGTTCGGCGACGGCGCGTGGACCGACCGGGGCTCAGGAGACGGCGCGTGGATGGAACGTGGCTTAGAATGCGGCACGCGGACCGATCGGGGCTCGGAGACGGCGTTTGGACCGATCGGGGATCAGGAAACGGCACGTGGAGCGATCGGGGCTCAGGAGGCGGCGCGTGGATCAATCGGGGCTCAGGAGGCGACGCGTCGACGGATCGGGGCTTAGGAGAAGACGCGTGGACCGATCGGGTATTAGGGGACGACGCGTGGACCGATCGGTGCTCGAAGACGGCGCGTGGATCGATCGGGGCTTAGGAGACGGCGCGTGGAGGCATCGGGGCTAAGAAGACGACGCAGGGACCGAGCGGGGCTCAGGAGACGGCGCGAGGAGCGATCGGGGCTCAGGAGAAGACGCGTCAATTGATCGGGGCTCAGAAATCGGCGCGTGGAGCGATCGGGGATCAGGAGAGGACGCCTGGACTGATAGGGCTTTGGAAGCGGCGCACGGACCGATCGTGGCTCGGAGACGGCGCGTGGAGGCATCGGGGCTTTGAAGACGACGCGTGGACCGAACGGTGCTCAGAAAACGGCTCGTGGACCGATCGGGGCTCGGAGACATCGCGTGGAATGATCGGGGCTCAGGAGACGGCGCGTGAACCGATCGGCGCTCGGAGACGGCGCGTGCACCGATCGGGGCATAGGAGACGGCGCGTGGATCGATCGGGGCTCAGGAGACGACGCGGCGACGGATCGGGGCTTAGGAGACGACGCGTGGACCGATCGGGGTTCACGAATCGGCGCCTGCACCGATCGTGGCTCGGGGACGGCGCGTGGAGGCATCGGGGCTTAGAAGACGACGCATGGACCGATCGGGGCTCGGAAACAGCGCGTCGACCGATCGGGGCTCAGGAGACGGCTCGCGGACCGACCGGGGCTCAGGAGCCTCGCGTGGGCCGATCATGGCTCGGCGACGGCGCGTGGACCGATCGGGGCTCGGAGACGACGGGTGGACCGATGGGGGCTCGGATACGGCGCGTGGACCGATCGGGGCTTAGGAGACGACGCGTGGAGGCATCGGGGCTAAGAAGACGACGCATGGACCGAACGGGGCTCAGGAGACGGCGCGTGGACCGATCGGTGCTCAGAGACGGCGCGTGGACGGACCGTGGCTTAGAATGCGTCACGCGGACCGATCGGGGCTCGGATACGGCGCGTGGACCGATCGGGGCTCGGAGACGACGCGTGGACCGATCGGGGCTCGGAGACAGCGCGTGGACCGACTGGGGCTCAGGCGGTTTCGCGTGGACCAATTGGGGTTCGGCGACGGCGCGTGGACCGATCGGGGCTTAGGAGACGGCGCGTGCACCGATCGGGGCCCGGAGACGGGTCGTGGACAGATTGGGGATTAGGAGACGGCGCGTGGACCGATCGGGGCTGGGAGACGGCACGTGGACCAATGGTGGCTTAGGAGACGACGCGTGGACCGATCGGGGCTTAGGAGGCGGCGCGTGGAACGATCGGGGCTCAGGAGACGGCGCGTGGACCGATCGGGGCTCGGAGACGGCGCGTGGAACGATCGGAGCACAGGAGACGGCGCGTGAACCGAGCGGCGCTCGGAGACGGCGCGTGGATCGATCGGGGCTTAGGAGACGGCGCGTGGACCGATCGGGGCTCAGGAGACCCCGCGTGGACCGATCGGGGCTCGGCGACTGCGCGTGGACGCATCGGCGCCCAGGAGACGGCGCGTGGACCGATCGGGGCTCGGAGACGGCGCGTAGACCGACCGGGGCTCAGGAGGCCGCGCGAGAACCGATCGCGGCTCGGCGACGGCGCGTGGACCGATCGGGGCTCAGGAGGCCGCGCGTGGACCGATCATCGCTCGGCGACGGCGCGTAGACCGATCGGGGCTCGGAGAAGACGCGTGCACCGATCAGGGCTCGGAGACAGCGCTTGGACCGATTGGGGCTCGGATACGGCGCGTAAACCAATCGGGGCTCAGGAGGCCGCTCGTGGACCGATCGCGGCTCGGCGACGGCGCGTGGACCGATCGGGTCTCAGGAGGCCGCGCATGGACAGATCATGACTCGGCGACGGCGCGTGGACCGATCGGGGCTCGGAGACGACGCGTGGACCGATCGGGGCTCGGAGACGGCGCGTGGACCGATCGGGTCTCAGGAGGCCGCGCGTGGACAGATCATGACTCGGCGACGGCGCGTGGACCGATCGGGGCTCGGAGACGACGCGTGGACCGATCGGGGCTCGGAGACGGCGCATGAACCGACCGGGGCTCAGAAGACGGCGCGTGGACTGATCGGGGCTCGGAGACGGCGCGTCAACCGATCGGGGCTCAGATGACGGCGCGCGGACCGACCGGGGCTCAGAAGACTCGCGTAGATCGATCGGGGCTCCGGAGACGCCGCGTGAAGCGATGGGGATCAGGAGACGGTGCGCGGACCGATCGGGGCTCGGAGACGGCGCGTTGAACGATCGGAGCTCCGGAGACGGGGCGTGAAATGATCGGCGCTCTGAGACGGCGCGTGGACCGATCGGTGCTCGGAGACAGCGCGTGGACGGACCGCGGCTCAGAATGCGGTACGCGGACCGATCGGGGATCGGACACGGCGTGTGGACCGATCGAGGCTCGGAGACGACGCGATTACGGATCGGGGATCAGGTGACGACGCGTGGAACGATGCGGGATCAGGAGACGAAGCGTGGACCGATCGGGGCTCGGAGACGGCGTGTGGAACGATCGGGGCTCGGGTGACGGCGCGTGAACCGATCGGCGCTCGGAGACGGCGCGTGGATGGATCGGGGATCGGGGACGGCGCGTGGAACGATCGCGGCTCGGAGTCGACGCGTTAGCCGATCGGGGCTTAGGAGAGGATGCGTGGACCGATCGGGGCTCGGAGACGGCGCGTGGACCGATCGGGGCTCGGGGACGGCGCGTGGACCGATCGGGGCTCAGGAGGCTGCGCGTGGACCCTTCGGGGCTCGCAGAAGGCACGAGTACCGATCAGGGCTTAGGAGACGACGCGTGGACCGATCGGGGCTCGGAGACGGCGCGATTACGGATCGGGGATCAGGTGACGATGCGTGGAACGATCCGGGATCAGGAGACGAAGCGTGGACCGATCGGGGCTCGGAGACGGCGTGTGGAACGATCGGGGCTCGGGTGACGGCGCGTGAACCGATCGGCGCTCGGAGACGGCGCGTGGATCGATCGGGGCTCAGGAGACGGCACGTGGACCGATCGCGGCTCGGAGATAGCGCGTGAACCGACCGGGGCTTAGGAGGCTGCGCGTGGACCGATCGAGGCTCGGCGACGGCGCGTGGACCCATCGGGGCTCGGAAACGACGCGTGCACGGATCGGGGCTTGGTGACGGCGCGTTTACCGATCGCGGCTCGGAGACGGCGCGTGGACCGATCGGGGCTCAGGAAACGGCGTGTGGCGCGATCGGGGCTCAGGAGACGACGCGTGGATCGATCGGGGCTCAGGAGACGACGCGTCGAACAATCGGGGCGCAGGAGACGGCGCACGGACCGACTGGGGCTCAGGAGATTCGCGTGGATCGATCGGGGCTCTGGAGGCGCCGCGTGGAACGATCGGGGCTCGGAGACGGCGCGTGGAACGATCGGGGCTCAGGAGACGGCGCGTGGACCGATTGGGGCTCGGATACGGCGCGTGAACCGACCGGGGCTCAGGAGGCCGCGCGTGGACCGATCCGGGCTCGGAGACGGCGCGTGGAATGATCGGGGCTCAGGAGACGGCGCGTGGACCGATCGGGGCGGGGAGACGGCGCGTTAACCGATCGGGGCTTAGGAGACGATGCGTGGACCGATCGGGGCTCGGAGACGGCGCGTGGACCCATCGGGGCTCAGGAGGCTGCGCGTGGACCCTTCGGGGCTCGCAGAAAGCAGGAGGACCGATCAGGGCTTAGGAGACGACGCGTGGACCGATCGGGGCTCGGAGACGGCGCGTGGATGGACCGTGGCTTAGAATGCGGCACGCGGACCGATCGGGGCTCGGAGACGGCATGTGGATCGATCGTGGCTCAGGAGACGGCGCGTGGACCGATGGGGATCAGGAGGCGGTGCGTGGACCGATCGGGGCACGAAGGCGGCGCGTGGACCGATCGGGGCGTAGGAGACGATGCGTATACCTATCGGGGATCAGGAGACAGCGAGTGGACCGATTGGGGCTCAGGAGACGGCGCGTGGACCGATCGTGGCTCGGTGACGGCGCGTGGACCGATCGGGGCTCAGGAGGCCGCGCGTTAACCGATCGGGGCTTAGGAGACGATGCGTGAACCGATCGGGGCTAGGAGACGGCACGTGGGCCGAACGGGGCTCAGGAGACGGCGCGTGGACAGATCGGAGCTTAGGAGGCGGCGTGTGGAACGATCGGTGCTCAGGAGACGGCGCGTGCACCAATCGGGGCTAGGAGACGGCACGTGGAACGATCGGGGCTCCGGTGACGGCGCGTGGACCGATCGGGCTCACGAAGCGGCGTCTGGACCGATCGTGGCTCGGAGGCGGCGCGAGGAGGCATCTGGGCTTAGAAGACGACGCGTGGATCGATCGGGGCTCGGAGGCGGCGCGTGAACCAACCGGGGCTCAGGAGGCCGCGCGTGGACCGATCGAGCCTCGGCGACGGCGCGTGGACTGATCGAGGCTCGGAGACGACGCGTGTACGGATCAGGGATTCGGGGACGACGCGTGGAACGATCGGGGCTTAGGAGACGATGCGTGGACCGACCGGGCCTCGGAGACGGCGCGTGGACCGACCGGGGCTCAGTAGACCGCGCGTGGACCGATCGGGGCTCGGCGACTGCGCGTGGATGTATCGGGGCTCAGGAGACGGCGCGTGGACCGATCAGGGCGTGGAGACGGCGCGTTAACCGATCGGGGATTAGGAGACGATGCGTGGACCGATCGGGGCTCGGAGATGGCGCGTGGACCGACCGGGGCTAAGGAGGACGCGCGTGGACCGATCGAGGCTTAGGAGCCGACGCGTGGACCGATTGGGGCTCAGGAGACGGCGCGTGGACCGATCGGGGTTCGGAGACGGCGCGTGGAACGATCGGAGCACAGGAGATGGCGCGTGAACCGATCGGCGCTCAGAGACGGCGCGTGGATCAATCGGGGCTTAGGAGACGGCGCGTGGACCGATCGGGGCGTAGGAGACGATGCGTATACCTATCGGGGATCAGGAGACAGCGAGTGGACCGATTGGGGCTCAGGAGACGGCGCGTGGAGCGATCGTGGCTCGGTGACGGCGCGTGGACCGATCGGGGCTCAGGAGGCCGCGCGTTAACCGATCGGGGCTTAGGAGACGATGCGTGAACCGATCGGGGCTAGGAGACGGCACGTGGGCCGAACGGGGCTCAGGAGACGGCGCGTGGACAGATCGGAGCTTAGGAGGCGGCGTGTGGAACGATCGGTGCTCAGGAGACGGCGCGTGCACCAATCGGGGCTAGGAGACGGCACGTGGAACGATCGGGGCTCCGGTGACGGCGCGTGGACCGATCGGGCTCACGAAGCGGCGTCTGGACCGATCGTGGCTCGGAGGCGGCGCGAGGAGGCATCTGGGCTTAGAAGACGACGCGTGGATCGATCGGGGCTCGGAGGCGGCGCGTGAACCAACCGGGGCTCAGGAGGCCGCGCGTGGACCGATCGGGGCTCGGCGACTGCGCGTGGATGTATCGGGGCTCAGGAGACGGCGCGTGGACCGATCAGGGCGTGGAGACGGCGCGTTAACCGATCGGGGATTAGGAGACGATGCGTGGACCGATCGGGGCTCGGAGATGGCGCGTGGACCGACCGGGGCTAAGGAGGACGCGGGTGGACCGATCGAGGCTTAGGAGCCGACGCGTGGACCGATTGGGGCTCAGGAGACGGCGCGTGGACCGATCGGGGTTCGGAGACGGCGCGTGGAACGATCGGAGCACAGGAGATGGCGCGTGAACCGATCGGCGCTCAGAGACGGCGCGTGGATCAATCGGGGCTTAGGAGACGGCGCGTGGACCTATCGGGGCTTAGGAGAATACGCGTGGGCCGATCGGGGCTCAGGAAGCGTCGCCTGGACCGATCGTGACTCGGAGACGTCGCGTGGAGGTATCGGGGCTTAAAAGACGACGCATGGACCGATCAGGGCTCAGGAAACGGCGCGTTGACCGATCGGTGCTCAGGAGACGACGCGTTAACAGAGCGGGGCTTACGAGACGATGCGTGGACCGATCGGGGCTCGGAGACGGCGCGTGAACCGACCGGGGCTCAGGAGACGGCGCGTGGACCGATCGGGGCTCGGAGACGGCACGTTAACCGATCGGGGCTTAGGAGACGATGCGTGGACCGATCGGGCTCGGCGACGGCGCGTGGACCGATCGGAGCTCGGAGACGACGCGTGTACGGATCAGGGCTTGGTGACGGCGTGTTTACCGATAGCAGCTGGGAGACGGCCCGTGGACGGATCGCGGCATAGGAGACGGTGCGTGGAACGATCGGGGCTCAGGAGACGGCGCGTGGACCGGTCGGGGCTTAGGAGACGACGCGTGGACCGATCGAGGTTCGGAGACGACGCGTGTACTGATCGGGGATTCGCGGACGACGGGTGGACCGATCCGGGCTCAGGAGACGGCGCGTGGACCGATCGGGGCTCGGAAACGGTGCGTGGAACGATCGGGGCTCAGGAGACGGCGCGTGAACCGATCGGCGCTCGGAGACGGCGAGTGGACCGATCGGGGCTTATGAGACGGCGCGTGGACCGATCGGGGCTCGGAGATGGCGAGTGGATGGACCGTGGCTTAGAATGCGGCACGCGGACCGATCGGGGCTCGGAGAAGGCGTGTGGACCGATCGGGGATCAGGAAACGGCACGTGGAGCGATCGGGGTTGAGGAGGCGGCGCGTGGATCGATCGGGGCTCAGGAGGCGACGCGTCGACGGATCGGGGCTTAGGAGACGGCGCGTGGACCGATCGGGTATTAGGGGACGACGCGTGGACCGATCGGTGCTCGGAGACGGCGCGAGGACTGACCGTGGCCAAGAATGCGGCATGCGGACCGATCGGGACTCGGAGACGGCGTGTGGACCAATCGGGGCTCGGAGACGGCGCGTTAACCGATCGGGGCTTAGGAGACGATGCGTGGACCGATCGGGCCTCGGAGACGGCGCGTGGAACGATCGGAGCAAAGGAGACGGCGCGTGAACCGATCGGCGTTCGGAGACGACGCGTGGATCGATCGGGGCTTAGAAGGCGGCGCGTGGACCGATCGGGCCTCGGAGACGGCGCGTGGAACGATCGGAGCAAAGGAGACGGCGCGTGAACCGATCGGCGTTCGGAGACGACGCGTGGATCGATCGGGTCTCAGGAGACGGCGCGTGAAATGATCCGCACTCGGAGACGCCGCGTGAACCGATTGGGGCTTAGGAGACGGCGCGTGGACCGATCGGGGCGCAGGAAGCGGTGCCCGACCGATCGTGGCTCGGAGACGGCGCGTGGAGGCATCCGGGCTAAGAAGACGACGCATGGACCGAGCGGGGTTCAGGAGACGGCGCGAGGAGCGATCGGGGCTCAGGAGAAGACACGTCAATTGATCGGGGCTCCGGAGACGACGCCTCGACGGATCGGGGCTCAGGAGGCGGCACGAGAAGCGATCGGGGCTCAGGAGAAGACGCGTCATATGATCAGCGCTCAGGAGACGACGCGTCGACGAATCGGGGCTTAGGAGACGACGCGTGGACGGATCGGGGCTCAGGAGACGGCGCGTCGACCGACCGGAGATCCGGAGATTCGCGTGGATCGATCGGGGCTCCGTAGGCGGCGCGTGGACCGATTGGGGCTTAGGAGACGACGCGTGGACCGATCGGGACTCAGGAGACGGCGCGTGGCCCGATTGGGGCTCGGATATGGCGCGTGAACCGACCGGGGCTCAGGAGGCCGCGCGAGAACCGATCGCGGCTCGGCGACGGCGCGTGGACCGATCGGGGCTCCAGAGGCGGCGCGTGGACCGATTGGGGAGCAGAAGATGGTGCGTGGACCGATCGGGGCTCGGAGATGGCGCGTGGACCGATCGGAGCTTAGAAGGCGACGCGTAGACCGATTGGGGCTCAGGAGACAGCGCGTGGACTGATCTGGGCGGGGAGAGGGCGCGTTAACCGATCGGCGCTCGGAGACGGCGCGTCGACCCATCGGGGTTCGGTGACGGCGCGTGGACCGTCCGGGGCTCAGGAGGGGATGCGTGGACCGATCGCGCCTCTGGAGACTGCGCGTAGATCGATAGGGGCTCGGAGACGACGCGTGGTCCGAGCGGGGCTCGGAGACAGCGCGTGGACCGACTGGGGCTTAGGAGACGATGCGTGGACCGATCGGGCCTCGGAGACGGCGCGTGGAACGATCGGAGCAAAGGAGACGGCGCGTGAACAGATCGGCGCTCGGAGACGGCGCGTGGATCGATCGGGGCTTAGGAGACGGCGCGTGTACCGATTGGGGCTTAGGAGACGGCGCGAGGCCCGATCGGGGATCAGGAAGCGACGCATAGACCGATCGTGGCTCGGAGACGGCGCGTGGAGGCATCGGGGCTAAGAAGACGGCGCAGGGACCGAGCGGGGCTCAGGAGACGGCGCGAGGAGCGATCGGGGCTCAGGAGAAGACGCGTCAATTGATCGGGGCTCAGAAATCGGCGCGTGGAGCGATCGGGGCTCAGGAGCCGATGCGTGGATCGATCCGGGCTCAGGAGGCGGCGCGTGGACACATCGGGGCTCGGAGACGGCACGTGGACCGATCAGGGCTTAGGAGCCTCGCGTGGATCGATCGGGGCCCCGGAGGCGCCGCGTGGACCCATGGGGATCAGGAGACAGTGCGTGGACCGATCGGGGCTCGGAGACGGCGCGTGGACCGATTGGGACTTAAGAGACGACGGGTGAACCGATCGGGGCTCGGAGACGACGCGTGTACGGATCGAGGTTTGGAGACGGCGCGTGAACCGATCGGAGCTCGGACACGGCCCGTGGACGGATCAGGGCTTAGGAGACGGCGCGTTGACTAATTGGGGCTTAGGAGACGACGCGTGGACCGATCGGGGCTCGGAAACGACGCGTTAACCGAGCGGGGCTTAGGAGACTACGCGTGGACTGATCGGGGCTTAGGAGACAACGCGTGGACCGATCGGGGCTTAGAAGACGACGGGTGGACCGATCGGGGCTCAGGAGACGGCGCGTGGACCGACCGGGGCTCAGGAGGCGACTCGTGGACCCATCGGGGCTCGGAGACGACGTGTGGACGGATTGGGGTGTAGGCGACGACGCGTCGACCGATCGGAGCTCGGAGACGGCGCGTGGAACGATCGGGGCTCAGAAGAGGACGCGTCGACCGATCGGGGCTCAGGTGACGGCGCGCGGACCGACCGGGGCTCAGGAGACGGCGCGTGAAATGATCGCCGCTCGGAGAGGGCGCGTGGACCGATTGGGACTTAAGAGACGACGGGCGAACCGATCGGGGCTTAGGAGACGGCACGTGAATCGATCGGGGCACAGGAGACGGCGCGTGCACCGGTTGGGGCTTAGGAGACGACGCGTCGACCGATCGGGGCTCAGGAGAAGGGGTGTGGACCGATCGGGGCTCGGCGATGGCGCGTGGACCGATCGGGGCTCGGCGATGGCGCGTGGGCCGATCAGGGCTCAGAACCGACGCGTGGACCGATCGGAGCTCGGACACGGCCCGTGGACGGATCGGGGCTTAGGAGACGGCGCATGGACTAATTGGGGCTCAGGAGACGACGCGTGGACCGATCGGGGCTCGGAAACGACGCGTTAACCGAGCGGGGCTTAGGAGACTACACGTGGACCGATCGGGGCGTAGGAGACGACGCGTGTACCTATGGGGGCTCACGAGACAGCGTGTGGACCGATTTGGGCTCAGGAGACGGCGCGTGGAACGATCGGGGCTCGGAGACGGCGCGTGGAACGATCGGGGCTCAGGAGACGGCGCGTGAAGTTATCGGCGCTCGGAGACGGCGCGTGGACCGACCGGGGCTCAGGAGGCGACGCGTGGACCCATCGGGGCTCGGAGACGGCGTGTGGACCGATCGGGTCTTAGGAGACGATACGTGGACCGATCGGGTCTTAGGAGACGACGCGTGGACCGATCGGGCCTCGGAGACGGCGCGTGGACTGATCGGGGCTTAGGAGCCGACGCGTGGACCCATCAGGGTTCGGAGACGATGCGTGGAACGATCGGGGCTCAGGAGACGGCGCGTGTACCGATCGGCCCTCGGAGACGGTGCGAGGAAGCGTCTGGGGTTAGAAGACGACGCGTGGACCGATCGGGGCTCAGACAACGGCGCGTTAACCGATTGGGGCTTAGGAGACGATGCGTGGTCCGATCGGGGCTCAGGAGCCTCGCGTGGATCGATCGGGGCTCCGGAGGCGCCGCGTTGACCCATAGGGATCAGGAGACAGTGCGTGGACCGATCGGGGCTCGGAGACGGCGCGTGGACTGATCGGGGCCCGGAGACGGCGCGTGTAACGATCGGGGCTCAGGAGACGGCACGTGGACCGATCGGGGCCCCGGAGGCGCCGCGTGGACCCATGGGCATCAGGAGACAGTGCGTGGACCGATCGGGGCTCGGAGACGGCGCGTGGACCGATCGGGGCTCGGAGACAGCGCGTGGACCGACTGGGGCTCAGGCGGTTTCGCGTGGACCAATTGGGGTTCGGCGACGGCGCGTGGACCGATCGAGGGTCGGAGACGACGCGTGTACGGATCGGGGATTCGGGGACGACGCGTGGAACGATCCGGGCTCAGGAGACGGTGCGTTGACCGATCGGGTCTCGGAGACGACGCGTGGACCGATCGGGGCTTAGGAGAAGGCGCTTGGACCGATCGGGGCTTAGGAGACGGCGCGTGGGCCGATCGGAGCTCGGAGACGGCGCGTGGAACGATCGGGGCTCAGGAGACGGCGCGTGAACCGATCGGCGCTCGGAGACGGCGCGTGGACCGATCGGGGCTCAGGAGACGACGCGTGGGTCGATCGGGGCTCAGAAGACGATGCGTCGACCGATCGGGGCTCAGGTGACGGCGCGCGGACCGACCGGGGCTCAGGAGACGGCGCGTGAAATGATCGGCGCTCGGAGAGGGCGCGTGGACCGATTGGGACTTAAGATACGACGGGTGAACCGATCGGGGCTTAGGAGACGGCACGTGAATCGATCGGGGCTCAGGAGAAGGGGTGTGGACCGATCGGGGCTCAGGAGAAGGGGTGTGGACCGATCGGGGCTCAGGAGACGGCGCGTGAAATGATCGACGCTCGGAGAGGGCGCGTTGACCGATCGGGGCTCGGCGATGGCGCGTGGACCGATCAGGGCTCGGAGACGACGCGTGTACGGATCGAGGTTTGGAGACGGCGCGTGAACCGATCGGAGCTCGGACACGGCCCGTGGACGGATCAGGGCTTAGGAGACGGCGCGTGGACTAATTGGGGCTTAGGAGACGACGCGTGGACCGATCGGGGCTCGGAAACGACGCGTTAACCGAGCGGGGCTTAGGAGACTACGCGTGGACCGATCGGGGCTTAGGAGACAACGCGTGGACCAATCGGGGCTTAGAAGACGACGGGTGGACCGATCGGGGCTCAGGAGACGGCGCGTGGACCGACCGGGGCTCAGGAGGCGACTCGTGGACCCATCGGGGCTCGGAGACGACGTGTGGACGGATTGGGGTGTAGGCGACGACGCGTCGACCGATCGGAGCTCGGAGACGGCGCGTGGAACGATCGGGGCTCAGAAGACGACGCGTCGACCGATCGGGGCTCAGGTGACAGCGCGGACCGACCGGGGCTCAGGAGACGGCGCGTGAAATGATCGGCGCTCGGAGAGGGCGCGTGGACCGATTGGGACTTAAGAGACGACGGGCGAACCGATCGGGGCTTAGGAGACGGCACGTGAATCGATCGGGGCACAGGAGACGGCGCGTGCACCGGTCGGGGCTTAGGAGACGACGCCTCGACCGATCGGGGCTCAGGAGAAGGGGTGTGGACCGATCGGGGCTCGGCGATGGCGCGTGGACCGATCGGGGCTCGGCGATGGCGCGTGGGCCGATCAGGGCTCGGAGACGACGCGTGGACCGATCGGAGCTCGGACACGGCCCGTGGACGGATCGGGGCTTAGGAGACGGCGCATGGACTAATTGGGGCTCAGGAGACGACGCGTGGACCGATCGGGGCTCGGAAACGACGCGTTAACCGAGCGGGGCTTAGAAGACTACGCGTGGACCGATCGGGGCGTAGGAGACGACGCGTGTACCTATCGGGGCTCACGAGACAGCGTGTGGACCGATTTGGGCTCAGGAGACGGCGCGTGGATCGATCGGGGCTCGGAGACGGCGCGTGGAACGATCGGGGCTCAGGAGACGGCGCGTGAAGTTATTGGCGCTCGGAGACGGCGCGTGGACCGACCGGGGCTCAGGAGGCGACGCATGGACCCATCGGGGCTCGGAGACGGCGTGTGGACCGATCGGGTCTTAGTAGACGATACGTGGACCGATCGGGTCTTAGGAGACGACGCGTGGACCGATCGGGCCTCGGAGACGGCGCGTGGACTGATCGGGGCTTAGGAGCCGACGCGTGGACCCATCGGGGTTCGGAGACGATGCGTGGAACGATCGGGGCTCAGGAGACGGCGCGTGAACCGATCGGCCCTCGGAGACGGTGCGAGGAGGCGTCTGGGGTTAGAAGACGACGCGTGGACCGATCGGGGCTCAGGCAACGGCGCGTTAACCGATTGGGGCTTAGGAGACGATGCGTGGTCCGATCGGGTCTCAGGAGCCTCGCGTGGATCGATCGGGGCTCCGGAGGCGCCGCGTTGACCCATAGGGATCAGGAGACAGTGCGTGGACCGATCGGGGCTCGGAGACGGCGCGTGGACTGATCGGGGCCCGGAGACGGCGCGTGTAACGATCGGGGCTCAGGAGACGGCACGTGGACCGATCGGGGCCCCGGAGGCGCCGCGTGGACCCATGGGCATCAGGAGACAGTGCGTGGACCGATCGGGGCTCGGAGACGGCGCGTGCACCGATCGGGGCTTAGGAGAGCATGCGTGGACCGATCGGGGCTCGAAGACGGCGCGTGGACCGATGGGGTCTCAGGAGGCCGCGCGTGGACAGATCATGACTCGGCGACGGCGCGTGGACCGATCGGGGCTCGGAGACGACGCGTGGACCGATCGTGGCTCGGAGATGGCGCGTGGAGGCACCAGGGCTTTGAAGACGATGCGTGGACCGAACGGTGCTCAGAAAACGGCGCCTGGAGCGATCGGGGCTCAGGAGATGGCGCGCGGACGGACCGGGGCTCAGAAACCTCGCGTAGATCGATCGGGGCTCCGGAGGCGCCGCGTGGACCGATGGGGATCAGGACACTGTGCGTGGACCAATTGGCGTTCGGCGACGGCGCGTGGACCGATCGGGGCTCGGAGATGGCGCGTTAACCGATCGGGGCTTAGGATACGATGCGAGGAGGCATCTGGGTTTACAAGAAGATGCGTGGATCGATCGGGGCTCGGAGACGGCGCGTGAACCGACAGGGGCTCAGGAGACGACGCGTGGACCGATCGGGGCTCGGAGACGGCACGTTAACCGATCGGGGCTTAGGAGACGATGCGTGGACCGATCGGGCTCGGAGCCGGCGCGTGAACCGATCGGGGCTCAGGAGGCTGCGCGTGGACCGATCGAGGATCGGCGTCGGCGCGTGGACCGATCGGGGCTCGGCGACGGCGCGTGGACCGATCGGGGCTTAGGAGACTACGCGTTGACCGATCGGGGCTCAGGTGACGGCGCGCGGACCGACCGGGGCTCAGGAGACGGCGCGTAAAATGATCGGCGCCCGGAGATGGCGCGTGGACCGATTGGGGCTTAAGGCATCTTCTCACTTTGGAAATTTAAAAAAATCGATTTTTTTTTTTTTTATTTTGAAAGTACATATCTTCAAAAATGTCATCTCGAAATTTCATAAAGATCGGACGAGTCTAACTACATTTTTTGGCGACCGTTAGGTGACTACCTGAGAGTACCCACAGCATACGTATTGTTCAGACTCATGGTGCAAGTACAAGAAAGCAGTGAAAAACAATCAGATAGAAACTTTTAAACATCCTCCTGCTCTAGCTGATGATGTTCAAGAGGTTTTGAAACCGATCTATGAAGAACTGACGAAGGACGAGTTACTGGAACGATGCCTCGGAGGAAATACCCAAAATAACAACGAGTGTTTCAACAGCTGTGTCTGGGCAATGGCGCCGAAACACGTTTTTACGGGAAGAAAAACCGTGGAAATTACTTGCCAAACAGCGGCATGCATTTATAACGAAGGGCTACAACCTGTTTTAAAAATTTTGGAGGTGATGGGTGTCAAACTAGGCCCTATCGCCGTTCAATACGCCGAGAAACGCGACAGTGATCGCGTACGCGTAGGGAACCGCCGCAGCTCTAACGCTTCAAAAGAGACTAGGTCGAGACGAAGGGAAGCTATTTTGGACGAACACACCTTCTACGAAGAATCGGAAGGTCCATTGTATGGAGCAGGCATCGCTGATTAACCCGAGGTAAGGTTTTTTCATGATTTTTCTGCAACCAAAACTTTAAACGCAGTTATCTCAAAACAAGGTTTTTCGGTGCTTTGTTGATGAAATTTCGGAAACTATCCGGCCGATTGTCATGAAATTTGAATGACATATGCTTCATAGTTATGGCTATAGCGCATATCATCAGATTTTTGAAATTTTGATTTTAAGAATTTTTTTTTTACAAAAAACTGCAACAAAATCGTGGTTTTTTTTTACTTTTTCGAAAAACGTGCGCCATTTTGTTATTTTCGCGAATATCAAAAATCTGATGATATGCGCTATAGCCACTGACATACTGAATCTAAAACAGTTTTATTTTTTTGTTTCAGACGACCCGTCTCGGAGATACCATCAACAAGCCACGACCATAACATTTTTACACGGGTTTTTCGATGCTACTGATGTATTATAATAATTGTTTAAAAAAATTAAAAAAAAATTTTTTCATGTACTTGAAAGATGTGTTTATTACATAGGATCCGTTTTATCCCATAATTTTAAGCAAAAATCCTCGAAAAAAAATCGCAAAAACAGCCTATTTTTGAGGCGCTTAAAGTGAGAAGATGCCTTAAGAGACGACGGGTGGACCGATCGGGGCTTAGGAGACGGCGCGTGAAGTTATCAGCGCTCAGAGACGGCACGTGGACCAATCGGGGCTTAGGATACGGCGCGTGGACCGATCGGGGCTCAGGAAGCGGCGCCTGGACCGATGGGGGCTCGGAAACGACGCGTTAGCCGAGCGGGGCCTAGGAGACGACGCGTGGACCGATCGGGGCGCAGGAGACGGCGTGTGGACCGATCAGAGCTCGGAGACGACGCGTGGACCGATCGGGGCTTAGGAGACTACGCGTGTACCGATCGGGGCGTAGGACGCGACGCGTGTACCTATCGGGGCTCACGAGACAGCGTGTGGACCGATCGGGTCTCAGCAGACGGCGCGTGGATCGATCGGAGCTCGGAGACGGCGCGTGGAACGATCGGCGCTCAGGAGACGGCGCGTGAACCGATCGGCGCTCGGAGACGGCGCGTGGACCGATCGGGGCTCGGAGACGGCGCGTTAACCGATCGGGGCTTAGGAGACGACGCGTCGACGAATCGGGGCTTAGGAGACGACGCGTGGACGGATCGGGGCTGAGGAGACGGCGCGTCGACCGACCGGAGCTCAGGAGATTCGCGTGGATCGATCGGGGCTCCGGAGGCGGCGCGTGAACCGATCGGCGCTCGGAGACGGCGCGTGGACCGATCGGGGCTCGGAGACGGCGCGTTAACCGATCGGGGCTTAGGAGACGATGCGTGGACCGATCGGGCTCGGAGCCGGCGCGTGAACCGATCGGGGCTCAAGAGGCCGCGCGTGGACCGATCGAGGCTCGGCGACGGCGCGTCGACCGATCGGGGCTCGGAGACGACGCGTGTACGGATCAGAGCTTGGTGACGGCGCGTTTACCGATAGCAGCTCGGAGACGGCCCGTGGACGGATCGCAGCTTAGGAGACGGCGCGTGGAACGATCGGGGCTCAGGAGACGGCACGTGGACCGATCGGGGCTTAGGAGACGGCGCGTGGACCGATCGGGGCTCGGAGATGGCGCGGGGAACGATCGGGGCTCAGGAGACGGCGCGTGAACCGATCGGCGCTCGGAGACGGCGCGTGGACCGATCGGGGCTTAGGAGACGTCGCGTGGACCGATTGGGGCTTAGGAGACGGCGCGTGGACCGATCGGGGCTCAGGAAGCGACGCCTAGACCGATCGTGGCTCGGATACGGCGCGTGGAGGCATCGGGGCTAAGAAGACGACGCAGGGACCGAGCGGGGCTCAGGAGGCCGCGCGAGAACCGATCGCGGCTCGGCGACGGCGCGTAGACCGATCGGGGCTCCAGAGGCGGCGCGTGGACCGATTGGGGAGCAGAAGATGGTGCGTGGACCGATCGGGGCTCGGAGATGGCGCGTGGACCGATCGGAGCTTAGAAGGCGACGCGTAGACCGATTGGGGCTCAGGAGACAGCGCGTGGACTGATCTGGGCGGGGAGAGGGCGCGTTAACCGATCGGCGCTCGGAGACGGCGCGTCGACCCATCGGGGTTCGGTGACGGCGCGTGGACCGTCCGGGGCTCAGGAGGGGATGCGTGGACCGATCGCGCCTCTGGAGACTGCGCGTGGATCGATATGGGCTCGGAGACGACGCGTGGTCCGATCGGGGCTCGGAGACAGCGCGTGGACCGACTGGGGCTCAGGCGGTCGCGCGTGGACCAATTGGGGTTCGGCGACGGCGCGTGGACCGATCGGGGCTCAGAAGACGACGCGTCGACCGATCGGGGCTCACGAGGCTGCGCGTGGACCCTTCGGGGCTCGCAGAAGGCACGAGGACCGATCAGGGCTTAGGAGACGATGCGTGGTCCGATCGGGGCTCAGGCGCCTCGCGTGGATCGATCGGTGCTCCGGAGGCGCCGCGTTGACGCATGGGGATCAGGAGACAGTGCGTGGACCGATCGGGGCTCGGAGATGGCACGTGGACCGATCGGGGCCTAGGAGCCTCGAGTGGATCGATCGGGGTGTAGGCGACGACGCGTGTACCTATCGCGGCTCAGGAGACAGCGCGTGGACCGATCAGGGCTCGGCGACTGCGCGTGGACGTATCGGGGCTCAGGAGAAGGCGTGTGGACCGATCGGGGCTCGGGGACGGCGCGTTAACCGATTGGGGCTTAGGAGACTATGCGTGGACCGATCGGGGCTCGAAGACGGCGCGTGGACCGATCGGGTCTCAGGCGGCCACGCGTGGACAGATCATGACTCGGCGACGGCGCGTGGACCGATCGGGGCTCGGAGACGACGCGTGGACCGATCGGGGCTCAGGAGGCCGCGCGTGGACCGATCATGGCTCGGCGACGGCGCGTGGACCAATCGGTGCTCGGAGACGACGCGTGGGCCGATTGGGGCTCGGAGACAGCGCGTGGACCGACTGGGGCTCAGGCGGTTGCGTGTGGACCGATCGGGGCTTGGAGTCGGCGCGTTAACCGACCGGGGCTCAGGAGACGACGCGTCGACCGGTCGGGGCTTAGGAGACGAAGCCTGGACCAATCGGGGCTTAGGAGGCGGCGCGTGGAACGATCGGGGCTCAGAATACGGGGCGTGAACCGATCGGCGCTCGGAGGCGGCGCGTCGACCGATCGGGGTTCGGAGACGGCACGAGGACCATCTGGGGCTTAGGAGACGATGCGTGGACCGATCGGGCCTCGGAGACGGCGCGTGGAACGATCGGAGCAAAGGAGACGGCGCGTGAACAGATCGGCGCTCGGAGACGGCGCGTGGATCGATCGGGGCTTAGGAGACGGCGCGTGTACCGATTGGGGCTTAGGAGACGGCGCGAGGCCCGATCGGGGATCAGGAAGCGACGCATAGACCGATCGTGGCTCGGAGACGGCGCGTGGAGGCATCGGGGCTAAGAAGACGGCGCAGGGACCGAGCGGGCTCAGGAGACGGCGCGAGGAGCGATCGGGGCTCAGGAGAAGACGCGTCAATTGATCGGGGCTCAGAAATCGGCGCGTAGAGCGATCGGGGCTCAGGAGCCGATGCGTGGATCGATCCGGGCTCAGGAGGCGGCGCGTGGACACATCGGGGCTCGGAGACGGCACGTGGACCGATCAGGGCTTAGGAGCCTCGCGTGGATCGATCGGGGCCCCGGAGGCGCCGCGTGGACCCATGGGGATCAGGAGACAGTGCGTGGACCGATCGGGGCTCGGAGACGGCGCGTGGACCGATTGGGACTTAAGAGACGACGGGTGAACCGATCGGGGCTCGGAGACGACGCGTGTACGGATCGAGGTTTGGAGACGGCGCGTGAACCGATCGGAGCTCGGACACGGCCCGTGGACGGATCAGGGCTTAGGAGACGGCGCGTGGACTAATTGGGGCTTAGGAGACGATGCGTGGACCGATCGGGGCTCGGAAAAGACGCGTTAACCGAGCGGGGCTTAGGAGACTACGCGTGGACTGATCGGGGCTTAGGAGACAACGCGTGGACCGATCGGGGCTTAGAAGACGACGGGTGGACCGATCGGGGCTCAGGAGACGGCGCGTGGACCGACCGGGGCTCAGGAGGCGACTCGTGGACCCATCGGGGCTCGGAGACGACGTGTGGACGGATTGGGGTGTAGGCGACGACGCGTCGACCGATCGGAGCTCGGAGACGGCGCGTGGAACGATCGGGGCTCAGAAGAGGACGCGTCGACCGATCGGGGCTCAGGTGACGGCGCGCGGACCGACCGGGGCTCAGGAGACGGCGCGTGCACCGGTCGGGGCTTAGGAGACGACGCGTCGACCGATCGGGGCTCAGGAGAAGGGGTGTGGACCGATCGGGGCTCGGCGATGGCGCGTGGACCGATCGGGGCTCGGCGATGGCGCGTGGGCCGATCAGGGCTCGGAGACGACGCGTGGACCGATCGGAGCTCGGACACGGCCCGTGGACGGATCGGGGCTTAGGAGACGGCGCATGGACTAATTGGGGCTCAGGAGACGACGCGTGGACCGATCGGGGCTCGGAAACGACGCGTTAACCGAGCGGGGCTTAGGAGACTACACGTGGACCGATCGGGGCGTAGGAGACGACGCGTGTACCTATGGGGGCTCACGAGACAGCGTGTGGACCGATTTGGGCTCAGGAGACGGCGCGTGGAACGATCGGGGCTCGGAGACGGCGCGTGGAACGATCGGGGCTCAGGAGACGGCGCGTGAAGTTATCGGCGCTCGGAGACGGCGCGTGGACCGACCGGGGCTCAGGAGGCGACGCGTGGACCCATCGGGGCTCGGAGACGGCGTGTGGACCGATCGGGTCTTAGGAGACGATACGTGGACCGATCGGGTCTTAGGAGACGACGCGTGGACCGATCGGGCCTCGGAGACGGCGCGTGGACTGATCGGGGCTTAGGAGCCGACGCGTGGACCCATCGGGGTTCGGAGACGATGCGTGGAACGATCGGGGCTCAGGAGACGGCGCGTGTACCGATCGGCCCTCGGAGACGGTGCGAGGAGGCGTCTGGGGTTAGAAGACGACGCGTGGACCGATCGGGGCTCAGACAACGGCGCGTTAACCGATTGGGGCTTAGGAGACGATGCGTGTTCCGATCGGGGCTCAGGAGCCTCGCGTGGATCGATCGGGGCTCCGGAGGCGCCGCGTTGACCCATAGGGATCAGGAGACAGTGCGTGGACCGATCGGGGCTCGGAGACGGCGCGTGGACTGATCGGGGCCCGGAGACGGCGCGTGTAACGATCGGGGCTCAGGAGACGGCACGTGGACCGATCGGGGCCCCGGAGGCGCCGCGTGGACCCATGGACATCAGGAGACAGTGCGTGGACCGATCGGGGCTCGGAGACGGCGCGTGCACCGATCGGGGCTTAGGAGAGCATGCGTGGACCGATCGGGGCTCGAAGACGGCGCGTGGACCGATGGGGTCTCAGGAGGCCGCGCGTGGACAGATCATGACTCGGCGACGGCGCGTGGACCGATCGGGGCTCGGAGACGACGCGTGGACCGATCGTGGCTCGGAGATGGCGCGTGGAGGCACCAGGGCTTTGAAGACGATGCGTGGACCGAACGGTGCTCAGAAAACGGCGCCTGGAGCGATCGGGGCTCAGGAGATGGCGCGCGGACGGACCGGGGCTCAGAAGCCTCGCGTAGATCGATCGGGGCTCCGGAGGCGCCGCGTGGACCGATGGGGATCAGGACACGGTGCGTGGACCAATTGGCGTTCGGCGACGGCGCGTGGACCGATCGGGGCTCGGAGATGGCACGTTAACCGATCGGGGCTTAGGAGACGATGCGTGGACCGATCGGGCTCGGAGCCGGCGCGTGAACCGATCGGGGCTCAGGAGGCTGCGCGTGGACCGATCGAGGCTCGGCGTCGGCGCGTGGACCGATCGGGGCTCGGCGACGGCGCGTGGACCGATCGGGGCTTAGGAGACTACGCGTTGACCGATCGGGGCTCAGGTGACGGCGCGCGGACCGACCGGGGCTCAGGAGACGGCGCGTAAAATGATCGGCGCCCGGAGATGGCGCGTGGACCGATTGGGGCTTAAGAGACGACGGGTGGACCGATCGGGGCTTAGGAGACGGCGCGTGAAGTTATCAGCGCTCAGAGACGGCACGTGGACCGATCGGGGCTTAGGATACGGCGCGTGGACCGATCGGGGCTCAGGAAGCGGCGCCTGGACCGATGGGGGCTCGGAAACGACGCGTTAGCCGAGCGGGGCCTAGGAGACGACGCGTGGACCGATCGGGGCGCAGGAGACGGCGCGTGAAGTTATCAGCGCTCAGAGACGGCACGGGGACCGATCGGGGCTTAGGATACGGCGCGTGGACCGATCGGGGCTCAGGAAGCGGCGCCTGGACCGATCGTGGCTCGGAGACGACGCGTGGAGGCATCGGGGCTAAGAAGACGACGCATGGACCGATCGGGGCTCAGGAAACGGCGTGTGGACCGATCAGAGCTCGGAGACGACGCGTGGACCGATCGGGGCTTAGGAGACTACGCGTGTACCGATCGGGGCGTAGGACGCGACGCGTGTACCTATCGGGGCTCACGAGACAGCGTGTGGACCGATCGGGTCTCAGCAGACGGCGCGTGGATCGATCGGAGCTCGGAGACGGCGCGTGGAACAATCGGCGCTCAGGAGACGGCGCGTGAACCGATCGGCGCTCGGAGACGGCGCGTGGACCGATCGGGGCTCGGAGACGGCGCGTTAACCGATCGGGGCTTAGGAGACGACGCGTCGACGAATCGGGGCTTAGGAGACGACGCGTGGACGGATCGGGGCTGAGGAGACGGCGCGTCGACCGACCGGAGCTCAGGAGATTCGCGTGGATCGATCGGGGCTCCGGAGGCGGCGCGTGGAGGCATCGGGGCTTTGAAGACGACGCGTGGACCAAACAGTGCTCAGAAAACGGTGCGTGGAGCGATCGGGGCTCAGGTGACGGCGCGTGAACCGATCCGCGCTCGGAGACGGCGCCTGGACCGATCGGGGCTTAGGAGAAGGCGCTTGGACCGATCGTGGCTTAGGAGACGGCGCGTGGGCCGATCGGAGCTCGGAGACGGCGCGTGGAACGATCGGCGCTCAGGAGACGGCGCGTGAACCGATCGGCGCTCGGAGACGGCGCGTGGACCGATCGGGGCTCGGAGACCGCGCGTTAACCGATCGGGGCTCGGAGACGGCGCGTGGACCGATCGGGGCTCGGAGACCGCGCGTTAACCGATCGGGGCTTAGGAGACGATGCGTGGACCGATCGGGCTCGGAGCCGGCGCGTGAACCGATCGGGGCTCAAGAGGCCGCGCGTGGACCGATCGAGGCTCGGCGACGGCGCGTGGACCGATCGGGGCTCGGAGACGACGCGTGTACGGATCAGGGCTTGGTGACGGCGCGTTTACCGATAGCAGCTCGGAGACGGCCCGTGGACGGATCGCAGCTTAGGAGACGGCGCGTGGAACGATCGGGGCTCAGGAGACGGCACGTGGACCGATCGGGGCTTAGGAGACGGCGCGTGGACCGATCGCGGCTCGGAGATGGCGCGGGGAACGATCGGGGCTCAGGAGACGGCGCGTGAACCGATCGGCGCTCGGAGACGGCGCGTGGACCGATCGGGGCTTAGGAGACGTCGCGTGGACCGATTGGGGCTTAGGAGACGGCGCGTGGACCGATCGGGGCTCAGGAAGCGACGCCTAGACCGATCGTGGCTCGGATACGGCGCGTGGAGGCATCGGGGCTAAGAAGACGACGCAGGGACCGAGCGGGGCTCAGGTGACGGCGCGAGGAGCGATCGGGGCTCGGATACGGTGCGTGAAGCAACCGGGGCTCAGGAGGCCGCGCGTGGACCGATCATGGCTCGGCGACGGCGCGTGGACCGATCGGGGTTCGGATACGACGCGTGGACCGATCGGGGCTCGGAAACAGCGCGTGGACCAACCGGAGCTCAGACGGTTGCGCGTGGACCAATTGGGGTTCGGCGACGGCGCGTGGACTGATCCGGGCTGAAGAGACGGCGCGTGGACCGATCGGGGCTCGGAGACGGCGCGTGGAGCGATCGGGGCTCAGGAGACGGCGCGTGAACCGATCGGCGCACGGAGACGGCGCGTGGACCGATCGGGGCTCAGGAGGATACGCCTGGACCGATCGGGGCTCGGCGACGGCGCGTGGACAGATCGGGGCTCAGGAGACGGTGCGTGGACCGATTGGGGCTCGGATACGGCGCGTGAACCAACCGGGGCTCAGGAGGCCGCGCGTGGACCGATCGCGGCACGTGCGACGGCGCGTGCACCGATCGGTGCTCGGAGACGGCGCTGACCGATCGTGGCTTAGGAGAAGGCGCGTGGAACGATCGGGGCTCGGAGACGGCGCGTGGAACGATCGGGGCTCCGAGTCGGCGCGTTAACCGATCGGGGCTTAGGAGACGATGCGTGGACCGAACGGGGCTCGGAGACGGCGCGTGGACCGACCGGGGCTCAGGAGGATACGCCTGGACCGATCGGGGCTCGGCGACGGCGCGTGGACCGATCGAGGCTCGGAGACGACGCGTGTACGGATCGAGGATTCGGGGACGACGCGTGGAACGATCCGGGCTCAGGAGACGGCGCGTGGACCGATCGGGGCTCGGAGACGGCGCGTGGAACGATCGGGGCTCAGGTGACGGCGCGTGAACCGATCCGCGCTCGGAGACGGCGCCTGGACCGATCGGGGCTTAAGAGAAGGCGCTTGGACCGATCGGGGCTTAGGAGACGGCGCGTGGGCCGATCGGGGCTTAGGAGACGGCGCGTGGGCCGATCGGAGCTCGGAGACGGCGCGTGGAACGATCGGGGCTCAGGAGACGGCGCGTGAACCGATCGGCGCTCGGAGACGGCGCGTGGACCGATCGGGGGTTAGGATACTACGCGTTGACCGATCGGGGCTCACGTGACGGCGCGCGGACCGACCGGGGCTCAGGAGACGGCGCGTAAAATGATCGGCGCCCGGAGATGGCGCGTGGACCGATTGGGGCTTAAGAGACGACGGGTGGACCGATCGGGGCTTAGGAGACGGCGCGTGAAGTTATCAGCGCTCAGAGACGGCACGTGGACCGATCGGGGCTTAGGATACGGCGCGTGGACCGATCGGGGCTCAGGAAGCGGCGCCTGGACCGATCGGGGCTCGGAAACGACGCGTTAGCCGAGTGGGGCTTAGGAGACGACGCGTGGACCGATCGGGGCGCAGGAGACGGCGCGTGAAGTTATCAACGCTCAGAGACGGCACGGGGACCGATCGGGGCTTAGGATACGGCGCGTGGACCGATCGGGGCTCAGGAAACGGCGTGTGGACCGATCGTGGCTCGGAGACGACGCGTGGAGGCATCGGGGCTAAGAAGACAGCGCGTGGACCGATCGGGGCTCAGGAGGCGGCGCGTGGATCGATCGGGGCTCGGAGACGGCGCGTGGAACGATCGGGTCTCAGCAGACGGCGCGTGAAATGATCGGCGCTCGGAGACGCCGCGTGGACCGATTGGGGCTGAGGAGACGGCGCGTCGACCGACCGGAGCTCAGGAGATTCGCGTGGATCGATCGGGGCTCCGGAGGCGGCGCGTGGAGGCATCGGGGCTTTGAAGACGACGCGTGGACCAAACGGTGCTCAGAAAACGGTGCGTGGAGCGATCGGGGCTCGGGAAGCGGCGCCTGGACCGATCGTGGCTCGAAGACAGCGCGTGGAGGCATCGGGGCTAAGAAGACGACGCATGGATCGAGCGGGGCTCAGGAGACGGCGCGAGGGGCGATCGGGGCTTGGAGGCTGCGCGTGGAGGCATCGATGCTTTGAGGACGGCGCGTGGACCGATCGGGGCTCAGGACACGGCGCGTGGACCGATCGGGGCTGGGAGACGGAGTGTTACGTCCTAGTAACATAATAGTTGCCCTATTTTTGACCTTAGCAAAGCTAATGAGTCTTGGGAAACGGGCTAATGGAGTTTGATCAGATGAATGAATTTTTGACTATGGAGTCCCCAGAAGTTAGAAGGAATTTGGATTAATGTGTAAGGAAGGTATCCTCTGAGTTCGAGGTGGTCCTCGCAACTCAACGGATGATGGAAAGAATGAGCTCGCTGTTGTCCTCGCAACTCATTTATTCTTTGGGGAATCTATCGAACTCGGGGTGGACCTCGCAGTTCAATGGGTTGTGTAGGAGGATGATCGAACTCGAGGTGGGCCTCGCAGTTCAATATGGAGTATTGGAGGATCGTCGAACTCGGGGTGGTCCACGCAATTCGACTTGTTGTTGAGAAGGAATTTTGAACTCGAGGTGGTCCTCGCAATTCAATAATTTGTGGGAGTCAGTTAGTAACTTACTCTTTTCTATTTTTCTTGGTTGGTTGAGTTGAGACTGGTAGAGCAGTACAGGGTTTTTGCTCTATCCAGGACTTTTACAATTTTGAAGACTTAAGAGAAGCTTACAAGTTTGAATGTTGATGAAGAACTGCTTTTTATGCTAAAATTCGGGCCTTATATACTAGTCTATCAACTATCTTTGTCTATTGCGTAGGGGTTGGAGAGGGTAGTTTACAAATTTCTTATTGGTCCAAAGTCTCCACCGTCTCCTACTCCTTACTTTTCCAATTCGGAGGAAAATTTATCCTTATCGTCTGTCCCCACTCTTGGGCCTGAGCATCTCTCCCCGCCGCGTTCATCCCCGAGTTAGGGTTGCGTCGTGCGTTGGCGTAAGGAGGGATGCTCGTATTTAAGGCGCGATGGTGGTTACGTTATGGGGATGTAACAGGAGCGTGGAGCGATCGGGGCTCAGGAGACGGCGCGTGAACTAATCGGCGCTCGGAGACGGCTCGTGGACCGATCGGGGCTGAGGAGAAGGCGCATGGTCCGATCGGGGCTTATGAGACGGCGCGTGGACCGATCGGGGCTCGGAGATGGCGCGTGGAATGATCGGGGCTTAGGAGATGGCGTGTGGACCGATCGGAGATCAGGAGACGACGCGTGGACCGAGAGGGCTCTGGAAGCGGCGCACGGACGGATCGTGGCTCGGAGACGGCGCGTGGAGGCATCGGGGCTTTGAAGACGACGCGTGGACCAAACGGTGCTCAGAAAACGGTGCGTGGACCGAACGGTGCTCAGAAAACGGCGCGTGGACCGATCGGTGCTCGGAGACGATGCGTGGACCGATCGGGGCTCAGGTAACGGCGTGTGGAGCGGTTGGGGCTCAGGAGACGTCGGGTGGATCGATCGAGTCTCAAAAGACGACGCGTCGACCGATCGGGGCTCAGGAGACGGCGCGTGGATCGATCGGGGCTCGGAGACGCCGCGTGGAACGATCGGGGCTCAGGAGACGGCGCTTGAACTTATCGGCGCTCAGAGACGGCCCATGGACCGATCGGGGCTTAGGATACGGCGCGTGGACCGATCGTGGCTCAGGAGACGGCGCGAGGAGCGATCGGGCTCAGGAGAAGACGTGTCAATTGATCGTAGCTCAGGAGACGACGCGTCGACGGATCGGGGCTTAGGAGATGACGCGTGGACCGATCGGGGCTTAGGAGACGACGCGTGGACCGATCGGGGCTCAGGAGACGGCGCGTGGACCGACCGGGGCTCAGGAGGCGACGCGTGGACCCATCGCGGCTCGGAGACGGCGTGTGGACCGACCGGGGCTCAGGAGGCAGCGCGTGGACCGATCGAGGCTCGGCGACGGCGCGTGTACCGATCGGGGCTCGGCGACTGCGTGTGGACGTATCGGGGTTCAGGAGACGGCGCGTGGACCGATCGGGGCTCAGGAGACGGCGCGTGCACCGATCGGGGCCCAGAGACGGTTCGTGGACAGATTGGGGCTTAGGAGACGGCGCGTGGACCGACTGGGGCTCAGGAGGTTGCGCGTGGAACGATCGGGGCTCAGGAGACGGCGCTTGAACTTATCGGCGCTCGGAGACGGCGTGTGGACCGATCGGAGCTCGGAGACGACGCGTGGACCGATCGGGGCTCAGGAGACGGCGCGAGGAGTGATCGGGCTCAGGAGAAGACACGTCAATTGATCGAGGCTCAGAAGACGACGCGTGGAACGATCGGGTTCAGGAGACGGCGCGTGGACCGATCGGGGCTCAGGAGGCGGCGCGTGGACCGATCGGTGCTCGGAGACGATGCGTGGACCGACCGGGGCTAAGCAGGCCGCGCGTGGACCGATCGACGCTTAGGAGCCGCCGCGTGGACCGATCGGGGCTCAGGAGACCCCGCGTGGACCGATCGGGGCTCGGCGACTGCGCGTGGACGCATCGGGGCTCAGGAGACGGCGCGTGGACCGATCGGGGCTCGGAGACGGCACGTTAACCGATCGGGGTTAGGAGACGATGCGTGGACCGATCGCCGCTCGGAGACGGCGTGTGAACCGACCGGGGCTCAGGAGGCCGCGCGTGGAGCGATCGAGGCTCGGCGACGGCGCGTGGACCGATCGGGGCTCAGGAGGCCGCGCGTGGACCGATCGGGGCTCGGCGACTGCGCGTGGACGTATCGGGGCTCAGGAGACGGTGCGTGGACCGATCGGGGCGGGGAGACGGCGCGTGGAACGATCGGAGCACAGGAGACGGCGCGTGAACCGATCGGCGCTCGGAGACGGCGCGTGGATCGATCGGGGCTTAGGAGAAGGCGCGTGGACCGATCGAGGCTTAGGAGACGATGCGTGGACCGATCGCGGCTCGGAGACGGCGTGTGAACCGACCGGGGCTCAGGAGGCCGCGCGTGGACCGATCGGGGCTCGGCGACTGCGCGTGGACGCATCGGGGCTCAGGAGACGGCGCGTGGACCGATCATGGCTCGGCAAGGGCGCGTGGACCGATCGGTGTTCAGAGACGGCGCGTGGACCGATCGGGGCTGGGAGACGGAGCGTGGAGCGATCGGGGCTCAGGAGACGGCGCGTGAACTAATCGGCGCTCGGAGACGGCGCGTGGACCGATCGGGGCTGAGGAGAAGGCGCGTGGTCCGATCGGGGCTTATGAGACGGCGCGTGGACCGATCGGGGCTCGGAAATGGCGCGTGGAATGATCGGGGCTTAGGAGATGGCGTGTGGACCGATCGGAGATCAGGAGACGACGCGTGGACCGAGAGGGCTCTGGAAGCGGCGCACGGACGGATCGTGGCTCGGAGACGGCGCCTGGAGGCATCGGGGATTTGAAGACGACGCGTGGACCAAACGGTGCTCAGAAAACGGTGCGTGGAGCGATCGGGGCTCAGGAGACGGCGCGTGGACCGATCGGGGCTCAGGAGCCGGCGCGTGGACCGATTGGGGCTCGGATATGGCGCGTGAACCAACCGGGACTCAGGAGCCCGCGCGTGGACCGATCCCGGCTCGGCGACGGCGTATGGACCGATGGGGCTCAGGAGCCGCGCGTGGACCGATCATGGCTCGGTGACGGCGCGTGGACCGATCGGGGCTCGGCGATGGCGCGTGGACCGATCAGGGCTCGGAGACGACGCGTGTACGGATCGAGGTTTGGAGACGGCGCATGAACAGATCGGAGCTCGGACACGGCCCGTGGACGGATCAGGGCTTAGGAGACGGCGCGTGGACTAATTGGGGCTCAGGAGACGACGCGTGGACCGATCGGGGCTCGGAAACGACGCGTTAACCGAGCGGGGCTTAGGAGACGACGCGTGGACCGATCGGGGCGTAGGAGACGTCGCGTGTACCTATCGGGGCTCACGAGACAGCGTATGGACAATTTGAGCTCAGGAGACGGCGCGTGCACCGGTCGGGGCTTAGGAGACGACGCGTCGACAGATCGGGGCTCAGGAGAAGGGGTGTGGACAGATCGGGGCTCAGGAGACGGTGCGTGGACCGATCGGGGCTCGGCGATGGCGCGTGGACCGATCGGGGCTCGGCGATGCCGCGTGGACCGATCAGGGCTCGGAGACGACGCGTGGACCGATCGGAGCTCGGACACGGCCTGTGGACGGATCGGGGCTTAGGAGACGGCGCATGGACTAATTGGGGCTCAGGAGACGACGCGTGGACCGATCGGGGCTCGGAAACGACGCGTTAACCAAGCGGGGCTTAGGAGACTACGCGTGGACCGATCGGGGCTCGGAGACGGCGCGTGGACCGATCGGGGCTCGGAGACGACGCGTGGACCGATCCGGGCTCAGGAGACGGCGCGTGGAGCGGTCGGGGCTCAGGGGAAGACCCGTGGATCGATCGGGGCTCAGGAGACGACGCGTCGACCGATCGGGGCTCAGGAGGCTGCGCGTGGACCCTTCGGGGCTCGCAGAAGGCACGAGGACCGATCAGGGCTTAGGAGACGACGCGTGGACCGATCGGGGCTCGGAGACGGCGCGTGGATCGATCGTGGCTCAGGAGACGGCGCGTGGACCGATGGGGATCAGGAGGCGGTGCGTGGACCGATCGGGGCACGAAGGCGGCGCGTGGACCGATCGGGGCGTAGGAGACGACGCGTGTACCTATCGGGGATCAGGAGACAGCGAGTGGACCGATTGGGGCTCAGGAGACGGCGCGTGGACCGATCAGGGCTCGGAGACGGCGCGTGGACCGATCGGGGCTCGGAGACGGCGCGTGGACAGATCGGGGCTCAGGAGACCGCGCGTAGACCGATCGGGGCGTAGGAGACGATACGTGGACCGATCGGGGCTCAGGAGACGGCGCGTGGACCGACTGGGTCTCAGGAGGTTGCCCGTGGACGAATTGGGGTTCGGCGACGGCGCGTGGACCGACCGGGGCTCAGGAGACCGCGCGTGGACCCATCGGGGCTCGGAGACGGCGCGTGAACCGACCGGGGCTCGGAGACGGCGCGTGGACCGACCGCGGCTCAGGAGGCCGCGCGTGGACCGATGGAGGCTCGGCTACGGCGCGTGGACCAATCGGGGCTCGGCGACTGTGTGTGGACGTATCGGGGTTCAGGAGACGGCGCGTGGACCGATCGGGGCTCAGGAGACCCCGCGTGGACCGATCGGGGCTCGGCGACTGCGCGTGGACGCATCGGGGCTCAGGAGACGGCGCGTGGACCGATCGGGGCTCGGAGACGGCACGTTAACCGATCGGGGCTTAGGAGACGATGCGTGGACCGATCGCCGCTCGGAGACGGCGTGTGAACCGACCGGGGCTCAGGAGGCCGCGCGTGGAGCGATCGAGGCTCGGCGACGGCGCGTGGACCGATCGGGGCTCAGGAGGCCGCGCGTGGACCGATCGGGGCTCGGCGACTGCGCGTGGACGCATCGGGGCTCAGGAGACGGCGCGTGGACCGATCATGGCTCGGCAAGGGCGCGTGGACCGATCGGTGTTCAGAGACGGCGCGTGGACCGATCGGGGCTGGGAGACGGAGCGTGGAGCGATCGGGGCTCAGGAGACGGCGCGTGAACTAATCGGCGCTCGGAGACGGCGCGTGGACCGATCGGGGCTGAGGAGAAGGCGCGTGGTCCGATCGGGGCTTATGAGACGGCGCGTGGACCGATCGGGGCTCGGAAATGGCGCGTGGAATGATCGGGGCTTAGGAGATGGCGTGTGGACCGATCGGAGATCAGGAGACGACGCGTGGACCGAGAGGGCTCTGGAAGCGGCGCACGGACGGATCGTGGCTCGGAGACGGCGCCTGGAGGCATCGGGGATTTGAAGACGACGCGTGGACCAAACGGTGCTCAGAAAACGGTGCGTGGAGCGATCGGGGCTCAGGAGACGGCGCGTGGACCGATCGGGGCTCAGGAGCCGGCGCGTGGACCGATTGGGGCTCGGATATGGCGCGTGAACCAACCAGGACTCAGGAGCCCGCGCGTGGACCGATCCCGGCTCGGCGACGGCGTATGGACCGATGGGGCTCAGGAGCCGCGCGTGGACCGATCATGGCTCGGTGACGGCGCGTGGACCGATCGGGGCTCGGCGATGGCGCGTGGACCGATCAGGGCTCGGAGACGACGCGTGTACGGATCGAGGTTTGGAGACGGCGCATGAACAGATCGGAGCTCGGACACGGCCCGTGGACGGATCAGGGCTTAGGAGACGGCGCGTGGACTAATTGGGGCTCAGGAGACGACGCGTGGACCGATCGGGGCTCGGAAACGACGCGTTAACCGAGCGGGGCTTAGGAGACGACGCGTGGACCGATCGGGGCGTAGGAGACGTCGCGTGTACCTATCGGGGCTCACGAGACAGCGTGTGGACAATTTGAGCTCAGGAGACGGCGCGTGCACCGGTCGGGGCTTAGGAGACGACGCGTCGACAGATCGGGGCTCAGGAGAAGGGGTGTGGACAGATCGGGGCTCAGGAGACGGTGCGTGGACCGATCGGGGCTCGGCGATGGCGCGTGGACCGATCGGGGCTCGGCGATGGCGCGTGGACCGATCAGGGCTCGGAGACGACGCGTGGACCGATCGGAGCTCGGACACGGCCTGTGGACGGATCGGGGCTTAGGAGACGGCGC
The DNA here is from genome assembly GCA_946811545.1 of Netelia fuscicornis. Classification (NCBI taxonomy): domain Eukaryota; kingdom Metazoa; phylum Arthropoda; class Insecta; order Hymenoptera; family Ichneumonidae; genus Netelia; species Netelia fuscicornis. Next base: position 37,141,687 of record OX328014.1, on the reverse strand, counting down.
ATGGACTAATTGGGGCTCAGGAGACGACGCGTGGACCGATCGGGGCTCGGAAACGACGCGTTAACCAAGCGGGGCTTAGGAGACTACGCGTGGACCGATCGGGGCTCGGAGACGGCGCGTGGACCGATCGGGGCTCGGAGACGACGCGTGGACCGATCCGGGCTCAGGAGACGGCGCGTGGAGCGGTCGGGGCTCAGGGGAAGACCCGTGGATCGATCGGGGCTCAGGAGACGACGCGTCGACCGATCGGGGCTCAGGAGGCTGCGCGTGGACCCTTCGGGGCTCGCAGAAGGCACGAGGACCGATCAGGGCTTAGGAGACGACGCGTGGACCGATCGGGGCTCGGAGACGGCGCGTGGATCGATCGTGGCTCAGGAGACGGCGCGTGGACCGATGGGGATCAGGAGGCGGTGCGTGGACCGATCGGGGCACGAAGGCGGCGCGTGGACCGATCGGGGCGTAGGAGACGACGCGTGTACCTATCGGGGATCAGGAGACAGCGAGTGGACCGATTGGGGCTCAGGAGACGGCGCGTGGACCGATCAGGGCTCGGAGACGGCGCGTGGACCGATCGGGGCTCGGAGACGGCGCGTGGACAGATCGGGGCTCAGGAGACCGCGCGTAGACCGATCGGGGCGTAGGAGACGATACGTGGACCGATCGGGGCTCAGGAGACGGCGCGTGGACCGACTGGGTCTCAGGAGGTTGCCCGTGGACGAATTGGGGTTCGGCGACGGCGCGTGGACCGACCGGGGCTCAGGAGACCGCGCGTGGACCCATCGGGGCTCGGAGACGGCGCGTGAACCGACCGGGGCTCGGAGACGGCGCGTGGACCGACCGCGGCTCAGGAGGCCGCGCGTGGACCGATGGAGGCTCGGCTACGGCGCGTGGACCAATCGGGGCTCGGCGACTGTGTGTGGACGTATCGGGGTTCAGGAGACGGCGCGTGGACCGATCGGGGCTCAGGAGACCCCGCGTGGACCGATCGGGGCTCGGCGACTGCGCGTGGACGCATCGGGGCTCAGGAGACGGCGCGTGGACCGATCGGGGCTCGGAGACGGCACGTTAACCGATCGGGGCTTAGGAGACGATGCGTGGACCGATCGCCGCTCGGAGACGGCGTGTGAACCGACCGGGGCTCAGGAGGCCGCGCGTGGAGCGATCGAGGCTCGGCGACGGCGCGTGGACCGATCGGGGCTCAGGAGGCCGCGCGTGGACCGATCGGGGCTCGGGGACGGCGCGTTAACCGATTGGGGCTTAGGAGACCATGCGTGGACCGCTCGGGGCTCGAAGACGGCGCGTGGAACGATCAGGGCTCAGGAGACGTCACGTGAAATGATCGGCGCTCGGAGACGGCGCGTGGACCGATCGGGGCTCAGGAGAAGGCGCGTGGACCGATCGGGGCTTAGTAGAAGGCGCTTGGACCGATCGGGGCTTAGGAGACGACGCGTGGACCGATCGGAGATCGGAGACGGTGCGTGGAACGATCGGGGCTCAGGAGACGGCGCGTGAACCGATCGGCGCTCGGAGACGGCGCGTGGACCGATCTGGGCTCGGAGACAGCGCGTGGACCGACTGGGGCACAGGCGGTGGCGCGTGGACCAATTGGGGTTCGGCGACGGCGCGTGGACCGATCCGGGCTCAGGAGACGGCGCGTGGACCGATCAGGGCTGGGAGACGGAGCGTGGAGCGATCGGGGCTCAGGAGACGGCGCGTAAACTAATCGGCGCTCGGAGACGGCGCGTGGAGACATCGGGGCTTTGAAGACGACGCGTGGACCGATCGGGGCTCAGGAAACGGCGCCTGGACCGATCGTGGCTCGGAGACGGCGCGTGGAGGCATCGGGGCTAAGAAGACGACGCATGGACCGATCGGGGCTCAGGAAACGGCGTATGGACCGATCGGAGCTCGGACACGACGCGTGGACCGATCGGGGCTCGGAGACAGCGCGTGGACCGACTGGGGCTCAGGCGGTTTCGCGTGGACCAATTGGGGTTCGGCGATGGCGCGTGGACCGATCGGGGCTTAGGAGACGGCACGTGGACCAATGGGGGCTTAGGAGACGACGCGTGGACCGATCGGGGCTCGGAGACAGCGCGTGGACCGACTGGGGCTCAGGCGGTTTCGCGTGGACCAATTGGGGTTCGGCGACGGCGCGTGGACCGATCGGGGCTGGGAGACGGCACGTGGACCAATGGGGGCTTAGGAGACGACGCGTGGACCGATCGGGGCTCAGGAGACGGCGCGTGGACCGATCGGGGCTCAGGAGACGGCGCGTGGACCAATTGGGGCTCGGATACGGCGCGTGAACCAATCGGGGCTCAGGAGGCCGCGCGTGGACCGATCGGGGCTCAGGAGACGGCGCGTGGACCGACCGGGGCTCAGGAGGCCGCGTGTGGACCGATCATGGCTCGACGCCGTGCGTGGACGGATCAGGGCTCAGGAGACGGCGCGTGGACCGATCGGGGCGGGGAGACGGCGCGTGAACCGACCGGGGCACAGGAGGCCGCGCGTGGACTGATCGGGGCTCGGCGTCTGCGCGTGGACGTATCGGGGCTCAGGAGACGGCGCGTGGACCGAGCGGGGCGGGGAGACGGCGCGTTAACCGATCGGGGCTTAGGAGACGATGCGTGGACCGATCGGGGCTCGGAGACGGCGCGTGGATCGATCGGGGCTTAGGAGACGGCGCGTGGACCGATCGGGGCTTAGGAGACGACGCGTGGACCGATCGGGGCTCAGGAAGCGGCGCTTGGACCGATCGGGGCTTAGAAGACGATTCGTGGACCGATTGGGGCTTAGGAGACGACTCGTGGACCGATCGGGTCTCAGGAGATGGCACGTGAACCAATTGGCGCTCGGACACGGCGCGTGGACCGATCGTGGCTTAGGAGAAGGCGCGTGGAACGATCGGGGCTCAGGAGACGGCGCGTGGATCGATCGGTGCTCGAAGACGACGCGTGGACCGATCGGGGCTCAGGAGACGGTGCGTGAACCAATCGGTGCTCGGAGACGGCGCGTGGACCGATCGGGGCTCCGGAGACGGCGCGTGGAGCGATCGGGGCTCGGACACGGCGCGTGGACCGATCGGGGCTTAGGAGACGACGCGTGGACAGATTGGGGCTTAGGAATCGGCGCGTGGACCGATCGGGACTCCGGGACGGCGCGTGGACCGATCGGGGCTCAGGAGACGGCGCGTGGATCGATCGGGGCTCAGGAGACGGCGCGTGGAGTGACCGGGGCTTAGGAGACGATAAGTGGACCGATTGGAGCTCAGGAGACGGCGCGTGGAGCGATCGGGGGTAAGAAGACGACGCATTGATCGCGCGCGGCTCAGGAGACGACGCGTGGAGCGGTCGGGGCTCGGAAACGGCGGGTGGACCGATTGGGGCTCAGGAGGCCGCGCGTGGGCCGATCGCGGCTCGGCGCCACCACGTGGACGGATCGGGGCTCAGGAGGCTGCGCGTGGTCCGATCATGGCTCGGCGACGGCGCGTGGACCGATCGCGGCTCGGAGACGGCGCGTGGAACGATCGGGGCTCAGGAGACGGTGCGTGAACCAATCGGCGCTCGGACACGGCGCGCGGACCGATCGTGGCTTACGAGAAGGCGCGTGGAACGATCGGGGCTCAGGAGACGGCGCGTGGACCGATTGGGGCTTACGAGACGGCGCGTGGACCGATTGGGGCTCAGGAAGCGGCGCCAGGACCGATCGTGGCTCCGAGACGACGCGTGGAGGCATCGGGGCTAAGAAGACAACGCATGGACCGAGCGGGGCTCAGGAGACGGCGCGAGGAGCGATCGGGGCTCAGGAGAAGACGCGTCAATTGATCGGGGCTCAGGAAGACGACGCGGCGACGGATCGGGGATTAGGAGACGACGCGTGGACCGATTGGGGCTTAGGAGACGATGTGTGGACCGATCGGGGCTTAGGAGACGGCACGTGAATAGATCGGTGCCCAGGAGACGGCGCGTGAACCGGTCGGTGCCCAGGAGACGGCGCGTGAACCGGTGGGGGCTTAGGAGACGACGCGTCGACCGATCGGGGCTCGGAGACGACGCCTGGACCGATGGGGGCTCAGGAGATGGCACGTGGACCGATCGGGGCTTAGGAGCCGACGCGTGGACCGTTCGGGGCTCAGGAGACCCCGCGTGGAGGCATCTGGGCTTAGAAGACGACCCGTGGATCGATCGGGGCTCGGCGCCTGTGTGTGGACGTATCGGGGTTCAGGAGACGACGCGTGGACGGACCGTGGCTTAGAATGCGTCGCGCGGACCGATCGGCGATCGGATACGGCGCGTCGAGCGATCGGGGCTCTGGAGAAGACGCGTGGACCGATCGGGGCTCAGGAGACGGCAGGTGATCCGGTCGGGTCTTAGGAGACGACGCGTCGACCGATCGGGGCTCAGGGAAAGGCGTGTGGACCGATCGAGGCTCAGGAGACGGCGCCTGGACCGATCGGGGCTCGGCGACGGCGCGTGGACGGATCGGGGCTCAGGAGACGGCGCGTGGGCCGATCGGGGCTCCGAGACGGCGCGTGGACCGATCGGGGATGAGGAGAAGGCGCGTGGACCGATCGGGGCTTAGGAGATGGCGCGTAGACCGATCGGGGCTCGGAGACGGCGCGTGGAACGATCGGGGCTCAGGTGACGGCGCGTGAACCGATCGGCGCTCGGAGACGGCGCGTGGACCGATCGGGGCTTAGCAGAAGGCGCTTGGACCGATCGGGGCTTAGGAGACGGCGCGTGGACCGATCGGAGCTCGGAGACGGCGCGTGGACCGAGAGGGCTCTGGAACCGGCGCACGGACGGATCGTGGCTCGGAGACGGCGCGTGGAGGCATCGGGGCTTTGAAGACGACGCGTGGACCAAACGGTGCTCAGAAAACGGTGCGTGGAGCGATCGGGGCTCAGGAGACGGCGCGTGGACCGATCGGGGCTCAGGAGCCGGCGCGTGGACCGATTGGGGCTCGGATACGGCGCGTGAACCAACCGGGGCTCTGTAGCCCGCGCGTGGACCGATCCCGGCTCGGCGACGGCGCGTGGACCGATCGGGGCTCAGGAGCCCGCGCGTGGACCGATCCCGGCTCGGCGACGGCGCGTGGACCGATGGGGGCTCAGGAGCCGCGCGTGGACCGATCATGGCTCGGTGACGACGCGTAGACCGATCGGGGCTTAGGTGACGATGCGTGAACCGATCGGGGCTCGGAGACGGCGCGTGGACCGATCGGGGCTTAGGAGACAACGCGTGGACCGATCGAGGCTCAGGAGGCCACGCCTGGACCGATCGGGGCTCCGCGACGGCGCGTGGACCGATCGAGGCTCGGAGACGACGCGTCTACGGATCGGGGATTCGGCGATGACGCGTGGACCGATCCGGGCTCAGGAGACGGCGCGTGGACGGATCGGGGCTCGGAGACGGCGCGTGGAACGATCGGGGCTCAGGAGACGGCGCGTGAACCGATCGGCGCTCGGAGACGGCGCGTGGACCGATAGGGGCTTAGGAGACGGCGCGTGGACCGATCGGGGCTCGAAGATGGGGCGTGGAAGGATCGGGGCTCACGAGAGGGCGCGTGAAATGATCGGCGCTCTGAGACGGCGCGTAGACCGATTGGGGCTTACGAGACGGCGCGTGGACCGATCGAAGCTCAGGAAGCGGCGCCTGGACCGATCGTGGCTCGAAGACGGCGCGTGGAGGCATCGAGGGTAAGAAGACGACGCATGGATCGAGCGGGGCTCAGGAGACGGCGCGAGGGGCGATCGGGGCTTGGAGATGGCGCGTGGAGGCATCGGGGCTTTGAAGACGACGCGCGGACCGACCGGGGCTCAGGAGACGGCGCGTGGATCGATCGGGGCTCTGAGGGGCCGCGTGGAACGATCGGGGCTCAGGAAGCGGTGCCTGGACCGATCGGGGCTTAGGAGAAGGCGCGTGGACCGATCGGGGCTTAGGAGACGGCGCGTAGATCGATCGGAGATCAGGAGACGACGCGTGCACCGATCGGGGCTCTAGAAGCGGCGTGTGGAGGGATCGGGGCTCAGGAGACGATGCGTGGACCGATCGGGGCTCAGGTGACGGCGCGCGGACCGACCGGGGCTCAGGAGACTCGTGTGGATCGATCGGGGCTCCGGAGGCGCCGCGTGGACCGATGGGGATCAGGAGACGGTGCGTAAACCAACCGGGGCTCAGGAGGCCGCGCGTGGATTGATCGCGGCTCGGTGACGGCGCGTGGACCGATCAGGGCTCAGGAGGCCGCGCGTTAACCGATCGGGGCTTAGGAGACGATGCGTGAACCGATCGGGGCTAGGAGACGGCGCGTGGACCGATCGGGGCTTAGGAGACGGCGCGTGGACCGGTCGGGGCTTAGGAGACGACGCCTGAACAGATCGGAGCTTAGGAGGCGGCGTGTGGAACGATCGGTGCTCAGGAGACGGCGCGTGCACCAATCGGGGCTAGGAGACGGCACGTGGAACGATCGGGGCTCCGGTGACGGCGCGTGGATCGATCGGGCTCATGAAGCGGCGTCTGGACCGATCGTGGCTCGGAGACGGCGCGAGGAGGCATCTGGGCTTAGAAGACGACGCGTGGATCGATCGGGGCTCGGAGGCGCCGCGTGAACCGATCGGAGCTCGGAGACGACGGGTGGAGCGGTCGGGGCTCAGGAGAAGACGCGTGGATCGATCGGGGCTCAGGAGACGACGCGTCGACGGATCGGCGCTTAGGAGACGACGCGTGGACCGATCGGGGCTTAGGAGACAACGCGTGGACCGACCGGGGCTCAGGAAGCGGCGCCTGGACCCATCATGGCTCGGAGACGGCGCGAGGAGGCATCTGGGCTTAGAAGACGGCGCGTCGACCGATCGGTGCTCGGAGACGGCGCGTGGACGGACCGCGACTCAGAATGCGGTACGCGGACCGATCGGGGATCGGACACGGCGTGTGGACCGATCGAGGCTCGGAGACGGCGTGTGGACCGACCGGGGTTTAGGGGAAGGCGCTTGGACCGAACGGGGCTTAGGAGACGGCGCGTGGACCGATCGGAGATCAGAAGATGACGCGTGGACCGATCGGGGTTGTGAAAGTTGCGCACGGACCGATCGTGGCTCGGAGACGGCGCGTGGAGGCATCGGGGCTTTGAAGACGACGCGTGGACCGATCGGGGCTCAGGAAACGGCGTGTGGTGCGATCGGGGCTCAGGAGACGACGCGTGGATCGATCGGGGCTCAGGAGACGACGCGTAGAACAATCGGGGCTCAGGAGACGGCGCGCGGACCGACTGGGGCTCAGGAGACTCGCGTGAACCGATCGGAGCTCGGAGACGACGGGTGGAGCGGTCGGGGCTCAGGAGAAGACGCGTGGATCGATCGGGGCTCAGGAGACGACGCGTCGACGGATCGGCGCTTAGGAGACGACGCGTGGACCGATCGGGGCTTAGGAGACAACGCGTGGACCGACCGGGGCTCAGGAAGCGGCGCCTGGACCCATCATGGCTCGGAGACGGCGCGAGGAGGCATCTGGGCTTAGAAGACGGCGCGTCGACCGATCGGTGCTCGGAGACGGCGCGTGGACGGACCGCGACTCAGAATGCGGTACGCGGACCGATCGGGGATCGGACACGGCGTGTGGACCGATCGAGGCTCGGAGACGGCGTGTGGACCGACCGGGGTTTAGGGGAAGGCGCTTGGACCGAACGGGGCTTAGGAGACGGCGCGTGGACCGATCGGAGATCAGAAGATGACGCGTGGACCGATCGGGGTTGTGAAAGTTGCGCACGGACCGATCGTGGCTCGGAGACGGCGCGTGGAGGCATCGGGGCTTTGAAGACGACGCGTGGACCGATCGGGGCTCAGGAAACGGCGTGTGGTGCGATCGGGGCTCAGGAGACGACGCGTGGATCGATCGGGGCTCAGGAGACGACGCGTAGAACAATCGGGGCTCAGGAGACGGCGCGCGGACCGACTGGGGCTCAGGAGACTCGCGTGGATCGATCGGGGCACCAGAGGCGCCGCGTGGACCGATCGGTGCTCGGAGACAGCGCGTGGACCGACTGGGGCTCGGAGACGGCGCGTGGACCGATCGTGGCTTAGGAGAAGGCGCGTGGAATGATCGGGGTTCAAGAGACGGCGCGAGGAGCGATCGGGGCTCAGGAGAAGACGCGTCAATTGATCGGGGCTCAGGACACGACGCGGCGACGGATCGGGGCTTAGGAGACGATGCGTGGACCGATCGGGGCTCAGGAGACGGCGCGTGGAGCGATCGGGGCTCGGAAACGGCGGGTGGACCGTCCGGGGCTTAGGAGACGATGCCTGGACCGATCGGGGCTCATAAGACGGCGCGTGGACGGATCGGCGCTCGGAGACGGCGCGTGGACCGATCGGGGCTCAGGGGACGGCGCGTGGACCGATCGACGCTCGGAGACGGCTCGTGGAACGATCGACGCTCAGGAGACGTCGCGTGGACCGATCGGGGCTCAGGAGATGGCGCGTAGACCGATCGGGGCTCCGAAACGACGCGTTAACCGAGCGGGGCTTAGGAGACGATGCGTGGACCCATCGGGGCTCGGAGACAGCGCGTGTACCGACTGGGGCTCAGGAGACCGTGCGTGAACCGATTGGGGCTCGGCGACTGCGCGTGGACGGATCGGGGCTCGGAGACGGCGCGTAGAACGATCGGGGCTCAGGAGACGGCGCGTGGACCGATTGGGGCTCGGATACGGCGCGTGAACCAACCGGGGCTCAGGAGCCCGCGCGTGGACCGATCCCGGCTCGGCGACGGCGCGTGGACCGATGGGGGCTCAGGAGCCGCGCGTGGACCGATCATGGCTCAGTGACGACGCGTAGACCGATCGGGGCTTAGGTGACGATGCGTGAACCGATCGGGGCTCGGACACGGCGCGTGGACCGATCGGGGCTCAGAAAGCGGCGCGTGGACCGATCGGTGCTCGGAGACGATGCGTGGACCGATCGGTGCTCGGAGACGATGCGTGGACCGATCGGGGATCAGGTAACGGCGTGTGGAGCGGTTGGGGCTCAGGAGACGACGCGTGGATCGATCGAGGCTCAGAAGACGACGCGTCGACCGATCGGGGCTCAGGAGACGGCGCGTGGACCGATCCGGGCTCAGGAGACGGCGCGTGGAACGATCGGGGCTCAGGAGACGGCGCTTGAACTTATCGGCGCTCAGAGACGGCCCGTGGACCGATCGGGGCTTAGGATACGGCGCGTGGACCGATCGGGGATCAGGAGACGGCGCGTGGATCGATCGGGGCTCGGAGACGGCGCGTGGAACGATCGGGGCTCAGGAGACGGCGCGTGAAATGATCGGCGCTCGGAGACGGCGCGTGGACCGATCGGGGCTCAGGAAGCGGTGCCTGGACCGATCGGGGCTTAGGAGAAGGCGCGTGGACCGATCGGGGCTTAGGAGACGTCGCGTAGATCGACCGGAGATCAGGAGACGACGCGTGCACCGATCGGGGCTCTAGAAGCGGCGTGTGGAGGGATCGGGGCTCAGGAGGCCGCGCGTGGACCGATCGCGGCTCGGTGACGGCGCGTGGACCGATCGGGGCTCAGGAGGCCGCGCGAAAACCGATCGGGGCTTAGGAGACGATGCGTGAACCGATCGGGGCTAGGAGACGGCACGTGGGCCGAACGGGGCTCATGAGACGGCGCGTGGACCGGTCGGGGCTTAGCAGAAGGCGCTTGGACCGATCGGGGCTTAGGAGACGGCGCGTGGACCGATCGGAGCTCGGAGACGGCGCGCGGACCGATCGGGGCTTAGGAGACAACGCGTGGACCGATTGGGACTCAGGAAGCAGCGCTTGGACCGATCTTGGCTCGGAGACGGCGCGAGGAGGCATCTGGGCTTGGAAGACGACGCGTGGATCGATCGGGGCTCGGAGACGGCGCGTGATCCGAGCGGGGCTCAGGAGGCCGCGCGTGGACCGATCGAGGCTCAGGAGGCCACGCCTGGACTGATCGGGGCTCCGCGACGGCGCGTGGACCGATCGAGGCTCGGAGACGACGCGTGTACGGATCGGGGATTCGGCGATGACGCGTGAAACGATCGGGGCTCAGGAGACGGCGCGTGAACCGATCGGCGCTCGGAGACGGCGCGTGGACCGATAGGGGCTTAGGAGACGGCGCGTGGACCGATCGGGGCTCGAAGACGGGGCGTGGACCGATCGGGGCTTAGGAGACGGCGCGTGGACCGATCGGGGCTCGAAGACGGGGCGTGGAATGATCGGGGCTTACGAGACGGCGCGTGAAATGATCGGCGCTCTGAGACGACGCGTAGACCGACTGGGGCTTACGAGACGGCGCGTGGACCGATCGGGGCTCAGGAAGCGGCGCCTGGACCGATCGTGGCTCGAAGACGGCGCGTGGAGGCATCGAGGCTAAGAAAACGACGCGCGGACCGACCGGGGCTCAGGAGACGGCGCGTGGATCGATCGGGGCTCGGAGGGGCCGCGTGGAACGATCGGGGCTCAGGAGACGGCGCTTGAACTTATCGGCGCTCAGAGACGGCCCGTGGACCGATCGGGGCTTAGGATACGGCGCGTGGACCGATCGGGGCTCAGGAGACGGCGCGTGGATCGATCGGGGCTCGGAGACGGCGCGTGGAACGATCGGGGCTCAGGAGACGGCGCGTGAAATGATCGGTGCTGGGAGACGGCGCGTGGACCGATCGGGGCTCAGGAAGCGGTGCCTGGACCGATCGGGGCTTAGGAGAAGGCGCGTGGACCGATCGGGGCTTAGGAGACGGCGCGTAGATCGATCGGAGATCAGGAGACGACGCGTGCACCGATCGGGGCTCTAGAAGCGGCGTGTGGAAGGATCGGGGCTCAGGAGACGATGCGTGGACCGATCGGGGCTCAGGTGACGGCGCGCGGACCGACCGGGGCTCAGGAGACTCGTGTGGATCGATCGGGGCTCCGGAGGCGCCGCGTGGACCGATGGGGATCAGGAGACGGTGCGTAAACCAACCGGGGCTCAGGAGGCCGCGCGTGGATTGATCGCGGCTCGGTGACGGCGCGTGGACCGATCAGGGCTCAGGAGGCCGCGCGTTAACCGATCGGGGCTTAGGAGACGATGCGTGAACCGATCGGGGCTAGGAGACGGCGCGTGGACCGATCGGGGCTTAGGAGACAACGCGTGGACCGATTGGGGCTCAGGAAGCAGCGCCTGGACCGATCGTGGCTCGGAGACGGCGCGAGGAGGCATCTGGGCTTGGAAGACGACGCGTGGATCGATCGGGGCTCGGAGACGGCGCGTGATCCGGCCGGGGCTCAGGAGGCCGCGCGTGGACCGATCGAGGCTCAGGAGGCCACGCCTGGACCGATCGGGGCTCCGCGACGGCGCGTGGACCGATAGGGGCTTAGGAGACGGCGCGTGGACCGATCGGGGCTCGGAGACGGGGCGTGGAATGATCGTGGCTCACGAGACGACGCCTGGACAGATCGGAGCTTAGGAGGCGGCGTGTGGAACGATCGGTGCTCAGGAGACGACGCGTGCACCAATCGGCGCTCGGAGACGGCGCGTGGCGCGATCGGGGCTCGGAGATGGCACGTGGAACGATCGGGGCTCAGGAGACGGTGCGTGGAGGCATCGGGGCTTAGAAGACCACGCATGGACCGAGCGGGGCTCAGGAGACGGCGCGAGGAGCGATCGGGGCTCAGGAGAAGTCGCGTCAATTGATCGGGACTCAGGAGACGACGCGGCGACGGATCGGGGCTTAGGAGACGACGCGTGGCCCGATTGGGGCTTAGGAGACGACGTGTGGATCGATCGGGGCTTAGGAGACGGCTCGTCAATCGATCGGTGCACAGGAGACGGAGGGTGAACCGGTCGGGTCTAAGGAGACGACGCGTCGACCGATCGGGGCTCAGGGGAAGGGGTGTGGACCGATCGGGGCTCAGGAGACGGCGACTGGACCGACCGGGGCTCGCCGACTGCGCGTGGACGGATCGGGGCTCAGGAGACGGCGCGTGGGCCGATCGGGGCTCGGAGACGGCGCGTTAACAGATCGGGGCTCGGACACGACGCTTGTACGGATCGGGGCTTGGTGACGGAGTGTTGACCGATCACGGTATACAGACGGCCCGTGGACGGATCGGGGCTTAGGAGACGGCGTGTGGACCGATCGGGGCTCAGGAGACGGCGCGTAGACCGATCGCGGCTCGTAAATGACGCGTCAACCGATCGGGACTTAGGGGACGATGCGGGGATCGATCGGGGCTCGGCGACTGCGCGTGGACCGACTGGAGCTCAGGAGGTTGCTCGTGGACCAATTGGGGTTCGGGCGACGGCGCGTGGACCAATTGGGGTTCGGGCGACGGCGCGTGGACCAACCGGTGCTCGGAGACGGCGCGTGGACCGATCGGGGCGTAGGAGACGACGCGTGGACCGATCGGGGCTTAGGAGACGATGCGTGGACCCATCGGGGCTCGGAGACAGCGCGTGTACCGACTGGGGCTCAGGAGACCGTGCGTGAACCGATTGGGGCTCGGCGACTGCGCGTGGACGGATCGGGGCTCGGAGACGGCGCGTAGAACGATCGGGGCTCAGGAGACGGCGCGTGGACCAATAGGAGATCAGGAGAGGACGCGTGGACCGATAGGGCTCTGGAAGCGGCGCACGGACCGATCGTGGCTCGGAGACGGCGCGTGGAGGCATCGGGGCTTTGAAGACGACGCGTGGACCGAACGGTGCTCAGAAAACGGCACCTGGAGCGATCGGGGCTTAGGAGACGGCGCGTGGACGGACCCGGGCTCAGAAGCCTCGCGTAGATCGATCGGGGCTCCGGAGGCGCCACGTGGACCGATGGGGATCAGGACACGGTGCGTGGACCGACTGGGGCTCAGGCGGTTGCGCGTGGACCAATTGGGGTTCGGCGACGGCGCGTGGACCCATCGGGGCTCGGAGACGGCGCGTCGACCGCTCGGGGTTCGGAGACGGCGCCTGGACCGTCCGGAGCTCAGGAGGCGATGCGTGGACCGATCGGGGCTCAGGAGACTGCGCGTGGATGGATCGGAGCTTAGGGAACGACGCGTGGACCGATCAGGGCTCAGGAGACGGCGCGTGAACCGATCGGCGCTCGGAGACGGCACCTGGACCGATCGCGGCTTAGGAGACGGCGCGTGGACCAATAGGAGATCAGGAGAGGACGCGTGGACCGATAGGGCTCTGGAAGCGGCGCACGGACCGATCGTGGCTCGGAGACGGCGCGTGGAGGCATCGGGGCTTTGAAGACGACGCGTGGACCGAACGGTGCTCACAAAACGGCACCTGGAGCGATCGGGGCTCAGGAGCCGGCGCGTGGACCGATTGGGGCTTAGGAGAAGGCGCGTGGACCGATCGGGGCTTAGGAGACGGCGCGTAGATCGATCGGAGATCAGGAGACGACGCGTGCACCGATCGGGGCTCTAGAAGCGGCGTGTGGAAGGATCGGGGCTCAGGAGACGATGCGTGGACCGATCGGGGCTCAGGTGACGGCGCGCGGACCGACCGGGGCTCAGGAGACTCGTGTGGATGGATCGGGGCTCCGGAGGCGCCGCGTGGACCGATGGGGATCAGGAGACGGTGCGTAAACCAACCGGGGCTCAGGAGGCCGCGCGTGGATTGATCGCGGCTCGGTGACGGCGCGTGGACCGATCAGGGCTCAGGAGGCCGCGCGTTAACCGATCGGGGCTTAGGAGACGATGCGTGAACCGATCGGGGCTAGGAGACGGCGCGTGGACCGATCGGGGCTTAGGAGACAACGCGTGGACCGATTGGGGCTCAGGAAGCAGCGCCTGGACCGATCGTGGCTCGGAGACGGCGCGAGGAGGCATCTGGGCTTGGAAGACGACGCGTGGATCGATCGGGGCTCGGAGACGGCGCGTGATCCGGCCGGGGCTCAGGAGGCCGCGCGTGGACCGATCGAGGCTCAGGAGGCCACGCCTGGACCGATCGGGGCTCCGCGACGGCGCGTGGACCGATAGGGGCTTAGGAGACGGCGCGTGGACCGATCGGGGCTCGGAGACGGGGCGTGGAATGATCGTGGCTCACGAGACGACGCCTGGACAGATCGGAGCTTAGGAGGCGGCGTGTGGAACGATCGGTGCTCAGGAGACGACGCGTGCACCAATCGGCGCTCGGAGACGGCGCGTGGCGCGATCGGGGCTCGGAGATGGCACGTGGAACGATCGGGGCTCAGGAGACGGTGCGTGGAGGCATCGGGGCTTAGAAGACCACGCATGGACCGAGCGGGGCTCAGGAGACGGCGCGAGGAGCGATCGGGGCTCAGGAGAAGTCGCGTCAATTGATCGGGACTCAGGAGACGACGCGGCGACGGATCGGGGCTTAGGAGACGACGCGTGGCCCGATTGGGGCTTAGGAGACGACGTGTGGATCGATCGGGGCTCAGGAAGCGGTGCCTGGACCGATCGGGGCTTAGGAGAAGGCGCGTGGACCGATCGGGGCTCAGGTGACGGCGCGTGGACCGACCGGGGCTCAGGAGACTCGTGTGGATCGATCGGGGCTCCGGAGGCGTCGCGTGGACCGATGGGGATCAGGAGACGGTGCGTAAACCAACCGGGGCTCAGGAGGCCACGCGTGGACCGATCGCGGCTCGGTGACGGCGCGTGGACCGATCGGGGCTCAGGAGGCCGCGCGTTAACCGATCGGGGCTTAGGAGACGATGCGTGAACCGATCGGGGCTAGGAGACGGCACGTGGGCCGAACGGGGCTCAGGAGACGGCGCGTGGACCGGTCGGGGCTTTGGAGACGACGCCTGAACAGATCGGAGCTTAGGAGGCGGCGTGTGGAACGATCGGTGCTCAGGAGACGGCGCGTGCACCAATCGGGGCTAGGAGACGGCACGTGGAACGATCGGGGCTCCGGTGACGGCGCGTGGATCGATCGGGCTCACGAAGCGGCGTCTGGACCGATCCAGACTCCGATCTGTCGATCCGTCGTCTCCGAGGCTCGGAGACGACGCGTGTACGGATCAGGGATTCGGGGACGACGCGTGGAACGATCCGGGCTCAGGAGACGGCGCGTGGACCGATCGGGGGTCGGAGACGGCGCGTGGAACGATCGGGGCTCAGGTGCCGGCGCGTGAACTGATCGGCGCTCGGAGACGGCGCGTGGTCCCATCGGGGCTTAGGAGAAGGCGCTTGGACCGATCGGGGCTTAGGAGACGGCGCGTGGACCGATCGGAGCTCGGAGACGGCGCGTGGAACGATCGGGGCTCAGGAGACGGCGCGTGAACCGATCGGCGCTCGGAGACGGCGCGTGGACCGATCTGGGGTCGGAGACAGCGCGTGGACCAACTGGGGCACAGGCGGTGGCGCGGGGACCAATTGGGGTTCGGCGACGGCGCGTGGACCGATCCGGGCTCAGGAGACGGCGCGTGAACCGATCGGGGCTCAGGTGACGGCGCGTGGAGCGATCGGGGCTCAGGAGACGGCGCGTGAACTAATCGGCGCTCGGAGACGGCGCGTGGACCGATCGGGGCTGAGGAGAAGGCGCGTGGTCCGATCGGGGCTTATGAGACGGCGCGTTGACCGATCGGGGCTCGGAGATGGCACGTGGAATGATCGGGGCTTAGGAGATGGCGTGTGGACCGATCGGAGATCAGGAGGCGGCGCGTGGATCGATCGGGGCTCGGAGACGGCGCGTGGAACGATCGGGTCTCAGGAGACGGCGCGTGAAATGATCGGCGCTCGGAGACGCCGCGTGGACCGATTGGGGCTTAGGAGACGGCGCGTGGACCGATCGGGGCGCAGGAAGCGGCGCCTGTACCGATCGGGGCTCTGGAAGCGGCGCACGGACCGATAGTGGCTCGGAGACGGCGCGTGGAGGCATCGGGGCTCGGAGACGACGCGTGGACCGATCGTGGCTTAGGAGACGACGCGTGGACCGATCGGGGCTCAGGAGACGGCGCGTGAACCGATTGGGGCTCAGGAGGCCGGGCGTGGACCGATCGCGGCTCGGCGCCAGCGTGTAGACGGATCGGGTCCCAGGAGACGGCGCGTGAACCGATCGGCGCTCGGCGACGGGGCGTGGACCGATCGGGCTTAGGAGACGGCGCGTGCACCGATCGGGGCCCGGAGACGACGCGTCGACCGACTGGGGCTCAGGCGGTTTCGCGTGGACCAATTGGGGTTCGGCGACGGCGCGTGGACCGATCGGGGCTTAGGACGCCGCGCGTGAACCGATCGCGGCTCGGTGACGGCGCGTGGACCGATCGGGGCTCAGGAGGCCGCGCGTGGGCCGATCGGGGCTCAGGAGACGGCGCGTGGACCGATTGGGGCTCGGATACGGCGCGTGAACCAATCGGGCCTCAGGAGGCCGTGCGTGGACCGATCGCGGCTCGGCGACGGCGCGTGGACTGATCGGGGCTCAGGAGGCCGCGCGTGGACCGATCATGGCTCGGCGACGGCGCGTGGACGTATCGGGACTCAGGAGACAGCGCGTGGACCGATCGGGGCGGGGAGACGGCGCGTTAACCGATCGGGGCTTAGGAGACGACGCGTTGACCGATCGGGGCTCAGGAGAAGGGGTGTGGACCGATCGGGGCTCAGTAGACGGCGCGTGGACCGATCGGGGCTCGGCGATGGCGCGTGGATCGATCGGGGCTCGGAGACGACGCGTGTACGGATCGAGGCTTGGAGACGGCGCATGGACCGACCGGAGCTCGGACACGGCCCGTGGACGGATCGGGGCTTAGGAGACGGCGCGAGGACCAATTGGGGCCCAGGAGACGACGCGTGGATCGATCGGGGCTTGGAGACGGCGCGTGGGCCGATCGGAGCTCGGAGACGGCGCGTGGAACGATCGGGGCTCAGGAGACGGCGCGTGAACTGATCGGCGCTCGGAGACGGCGCGTGGACCGATCGGGGCTTAGGAGACGACGCGTTGACCGATCGGGGCTCAGGTGACGGCGCGCGGACCGACCGGGGCTCAGGAGACGGTGCGTGAAATGATCGGCGCTCGGAGACGGCGCGTGGACCGATTGGGGGTTAGGAGACGGCGCGTGGACCGATCGGGGCGCAGGAAGCGGCGCCTGGACCGATTGGGGCTTAGGAGACGGCGCGTGGACCGACCGGAGCTCGGACACGGCCCGTGGACGGATCGGGGCTTCGGAGACGGCGCGTGGACCAATTGGGGCCCAGGAGACGACGCGTGGATCGATCGGGGCTCGGAAACGACGCGTTAGCCGAGCGGGGCATAGGAGACGACGCGTGGACCGATCGGGGCTCAGGAGACGGCGCGTGAAGTTATCAGTGCTCAGAGACGGCGCGTGGACCGATCGGGGCTTAGGATACGGCGCGTGGACCGATCGGGGCTCAGGAAGCGGCGCCTGGACCGATCGTGGCTCGGAGACGTCGCGTGGAGGCATCGGGGCTAAGAAGACGACGCATGGACCGATCGGGGCTCAGGAAACGGCGTGTGGACCGATCAGAGCTCGGAGACGACGCGTGGACCGATCGGGGCTTAGGAGACTACGCGTGTACCTATCGGGACTCAGGAGACAGCGCGTGGACCGATCGGGGCTCAGGAGGCGGCGCGTGGATCGATCGGGGCTCGGAGACGGCGCGTGGAACGAGCGGGTCTCAGGAAGCGGCGCCTGGACCGATTGGGGCTTAGGAGACGGCGCGTGGACCGATCGGGGCGCAGGAAGCGGCGCCTGGACCGATCGTGGCTCGGAGACGGCGCGTTGACCGATCGGGGCTTAGGAGAAGGCGCTTGGACCGACCGGGGCTTAGGAGACGGCGCGTGGGCCGATCAGAGCTCGGAGACGGCGCGTGGAACGATCGGGGCTCAGGCGACGGCGCGTGGACCGATCGGAGCTTAGGAGACGGCGCGTCGACCGACCGGAGATCGGGAGATGACGCGTGGACCGATCGGGGCTCTGGAAGCGTCGCACGGACCGATCGTGGCTCGGAGACGACGCGTGTACGGATCGGGGATTCGGGGACGACGCGTGGAACGATCTGGGCTCAGGAGACGGCGCGTGGACCGATCGGGGCTCGGAGACGGCGCGTGGACCGATCGGGGCTTAGGAGAAGGCGCGTGGACCGATCAGGGCTTAGGAGATGGCACGTGAATCGATCGGGGCTCAGGAGAAGGGGTGTGAACCGATCGGGGCTCAGGAGACGGCGCGTGAAATGATCGGCGCTCGGAGAGGGCGCGTGGACCGATCGGGGCTCGGCGATGGCGCGTGGACCGATAAGGGCTCGGAGACGACGCGTGTACGGATCGAGGTTTGGAGACGGCGCGTGAACCGATCGGAGCTCGGACACGGCCCGTGGACGGATCAGGGCTTAGGAGACGGCGCGTGGACTAATTGGGGCTCAGGAGACGACGCGTGGACCGATCGGGGCTCAGAAGCGACGCGTTAACCGAGCAGGGCTTAGGAGACGACGCGTGGACCGATCGGGGCGTAGGAGACAGCGTGTGGACAATTTGGGCTCAGGAGACGGCGCGTGCACCGGTCGGGGCTTAGGAGACGACGCGTCGACAGATCGGGGCTCAGGAGAAGGGGTTTGGACAGATCGGGGCTCAGGAGACGGCGCGGGGACCGATCGAGGCTCGGCGATGGCGCGTGGACCGATCGGAGCTCGGACACGGCCCGTGGACGGATCGGGGATTAGGAGACGGCGCATGGACTAATTGGGGCTCAGGAGACATCGCGTGGACCGATCGGGGCTCGGAAACGACGCGTTAACCGAGCGGGGCTTAGGAGACTACGCGTGGACCGATCGGGGCTTAGAAGACGACGCGTCGACCGATCGGGGCTCAGGTGACGGCGCGCGGACCGACCGGGGCTCAGGAGACGGGGCGTGGGCCGAACGGGGCTCAGGAGACGGCGCGTGGACCGGTCGGGGCTTAGGAGACGACGCCTCGACCGATCGGGGCTTATGAGACTGTGTGTAGATCGATCGGAGATCAGGAGACGACGCGTGCACCGATCGGCGCTCTCGAAGCGGCGTGTGGAGCGATCGGGGCTCAGGAGACGATGCGTGGACCGATCGTGGCTCAGGTGACGGCGCGCGGACCGACCGGGGCTCAGGAGACTCGTGTGGATCGATCGGGGCTCCGGAGGCGCCGCGTGGACCGATGGGGATCAGGAGACGGTGCGTGAACCAACCGGAGCTCAGGAGACTGCTCGTGGACCGATCGGGGCTCGGAGACGACGCGTCGACCGATCGGGGCTCAGGAGGCTGCGCGTGGACCCTTCGGGGCTCGAAGAAGGCACGAGGACCGATCAGGGCTTAGGAGACGACGCGTGGAGCGATCGGGGCTCGGAGACGGCGCGTGGATGGACCGTGGCTTAGAATGCGGCACGCGGACCGATCGGGGCTCGGAGACGGCATCTGGATCGATCGTGGCTCAGGAGACGGCGCGTGGACCGATGGGGATCAGGAGGCGGTGCGTGGACCGATCGGGCCACGAAGGCGGCGCGTGGACCGATCGGGGCGTAGCAGACGACGTGTGTACCTATCGGGGCTCAGGAGATAGCGGGTGGACAGTTCGGGGCTTAGGAGGCGGCGTGTGGAACGATCGGTGCTCAGGAGACGGCTCGTGCACCAATCGGCGCTCGGAGACGGCGCGTGGAGCGATCGGGGCTCGGAGACGACGCGTGTACGGATCGGGGATTCGGCGATGACGCGTGGACCGATCCGGGCTCAGGAGACGGCGCGTGGACCGATCGGGGCTCGGAGACGGCGCGTGGAACGATCGGGGCTCAGGAGACGGCGCGTGGAGGCATCGGGGCTAAGGAGACGACGCATGGATCGAGCGGGGCTCAGGAGACGGCGCGAGGAGCGATCGGGGCTCGGCGACGGCTTGTGGAGCGGTTGGGGCTCAGGAGACGACGCGTGGGTCGATCGGGGCACAGAAGACGACGCGTCGACCGATCTGGGCTCAGGAGACGGCGCGTGGATCGATCGAGGCTCGGAGACGCCGCGTGGAAAGATCGGGGCTCAGGAGACGGCGTGTGGACCGACCGGAGTTCGGAGACGACGCGTGGACCGATCGGGGCTCAGGAGACGGCGCGATGAGCGATCGGGCTCAGGAGAAGACGCGTCAATTGATCGTGGCTCCGGAGACGACGCGTCGACGGATCGGGGCTTAGGAGACGACGCGTCGACCGATCGGGGCTCAGGAGGCGGCGCGTGGACCGATTGGGAGTCACGAGACGGCGCGTAGACCGAGTGGGGCTCAGATACGGCGCGTGAACCGACCGGGGCTCAGGAGGCCGCGCGTGGACCGATCGCAGCTCGGCGACGGCGCGTGGACCGATCGGGGCTCGGAGACGACGCGTGAACCGATCGGGGCTCAGGAGATGGCGCGTGGACTGATCGGTGCTCGGAGACGGCGCGTGGACGGACAGTGGCTTAGAATGCGTCACGCAGATCGATCGGGGCTCGGAGACGGCGTGTGGACGTATCGGGTGTTAAGAGACGATGCGTGGACCGATCGGGGCTCAGGTGATAGCGCGTGGACGGATCGGGGCTTCGGAGACGGTACGTGGACCGATCGAGGCTCGGAGACGGCGCGTGGACCGACCGGGGCTCAGGAGGCCGCGCGTGGACCGATCGGGGAGCGGCGACGGCGCGTGGACCGATCGAGGCTTGTAGACGACGCGTGTATGGATCGGGGATTAGGGGACGACGCGTGGAACGATCGGGGCACAGGAGACGGCGCGTGCACCGACCGGCGCTCGGAGACAGCGCGTGGAGCGATCGGGGCTCAGGAGGCGGCGCGTGGACCGATTGGGAGTCACGAGACGGCGCGGGGACCGAGTGGGGCTCGGATACGGCGCGTGAACCGACCGGGGCTCAGGAGGCCGCGCGTGGACCGATCGCAGCTCGGCGACGGCGCGTGGACCGATCGGGGCTCGGAGACGACGCGTGAACCGATCGGGGCTCAGCAGACGGCGCGTGTACTGATCGGTGCTCGGAGACGGCGCGTGGACGGACAGTGGCTCAGGAGGCGGCGCGTTTACCGATCGCGGCTCGGAGACGGCCCGTGGACAGACCGGGGCTTAGGAAACGGCGCGTGGGCCGAACGGGGCTCAGGAGACGGCGCGTGGACCGGTCGGGGCTTAGGAGACGACGCCTGGACAGATCGGGGCTTAGAAGGTGGCGTGTGGAACGATCGGTGCTTAGGAGACGGCGCGTGAAGTTATCAGCGCTCAGAGACGGCACGTGGACCGATCACGGCTTAGGATACGGCGCGTGGACCGATCGGCGCTCAGGAAGCGGCGCCTGGACCGATCAGAGCTCGGAGACGACGCGTGTACCTATCGGGGCTCAGGAGACAGCGCGTGGACCAATCGCGGCTCAGGAGGCAGCGCGTGGATCGATCGGGTCTCGGAGACGGCGCGTGGAACGATCGGGTCTCAGCAGACGGCGCGTGAAATGATCAGCGCTCGGAGACGCCGCGTGGACCGATTGGGGCTTAGGAGACGGCGCGTGGACGGATCGGAGCTCGGAGACGGCGCGTGGAACGATCGGGGCTCAGGAGACGGCGCGTGAACTAATCGGCGCTCGGAGACGGCTCGTGGACCGATCGGGGCTGAGGAGAAGGCGCGTGGTCCGATCGGGGCTTATGAGACGGCGCGTGGACCGATCGGGGCTCAGGAAGCGGCGCCTGGACCGATCGTGGCTTGAAGACGGCGCGTGGAGGCATCGGGGCTAAGAAGACGACGCATGGATCGAGCGGGGCTCAGGAGACGGCGCGAGGGGCGATCGGGGCTTGGAGACGGCGCGTGGAGGCATCGGGGCTTTGAAGACGACGCGTGGACCGAACGGTGCTCAGAAAACGGCGCGTGGACCGATCGGTGCTCGGAGACGATGCGTGAACCGATCGGGGCTCAGGTAACGGCGTGTGGAGCGGTTGGGGCTTAGCAGACGACGGGTGGATCGATCGAGGCTCAAAAGACGACGCGTCGACCGATCGGGGCTCAGGAGACGGCGCGTGGATCGATCGGGGCTCGGAGACGCCGCGTGGAACGATCGGGGCTCAGGAGACGGCGCTTGAACTTATCGGCGCTCAGAGACGGCCCATGGACCGATCGGGGCTTAGGATACGGCGCGTGGACCGATCGTGGCTCAGGAAGCGATGCCTGGACCGATCGTGGCTCGGAGACGGCGTATGGACCGATCGGAGCTCGGACACGACGCGTGGACCGATCGGGGCTCAGGAGACGGCGCGAGGAGCGATCGGGCTCAGGAGAAGACGCGTCAATTGATCGTGGCTCAGGAGACGACGCGTCGACGGATCGGGGCTTAGGAGACGACGCGTGGACCGATCGGGGCTTAGGAGACGACGCGTGGACCGATCGGGGCTCAGGAGACGGCGCGTGGACCGACCGGGGCTCAGGAGGCGACGCGTGGACCCATCGGGGCTCGGAGACGGCGTGTGGACCGATCAGGGCTTAGGAGACGACGCGTGGACCGATCGGGGTTTAGGAGAGGACGCGTCGACCGATCGGGGCACAGGAGACGGCGCGTGGACCGATCGGGGCTTAGGAGACGACGCGTGGACCGATCGTGGCTCGGAGACGGCGCGAGGAGGCATCTGGGCTTAGAAGACGACGCGTGGATCGATCGCGGCTCGGAGACGGCGCGTGAACCGACCGGGGCTCAGGAGGCCGCGCGTGGACCGGTCGGGGCTCGGCGACTGCGTGTGGACGTATCAGGGATTCCGGGACGACGCGTGGACCGATCCGGGCTCAGGAGACGGCGCGTAGACCGATCATGGCTGGGAGACGGTGCGTGGGACGATCGGGGCTCGGAGCCGGTGCGTTAACCGATCGGGGCTTAGGAGACGATGCGTCGACCGATCGGGGCTCGGAGACGGCGCGTGGACCGACCGGGGCTCAGGAGACAGTGCGTGGACCGACTGGGGCTCAGGCGGTTGCGCGTGGACCAATTGGGGTTCGGCGACGGCGCGTGGATCGATCGGGGCTTAGGAGACGGCGCGTGCATCTATCGGGGCCCGGAGACGGGTCGTAGACAGATGGGGGCTTAGGAGACGGTGCGTGAACCGATCGTGGTTGGGAGACGGCTCGTCCACCAATCGGGGCTTAGGAGACGACGCGTAGATCGATCGGGGCTCAGGAGACGGCGCGTGGACCGATCGGGGCTCAGGAAACGGCGCGTGGACCGACTGGGGCTCAGGCGGTTGCGCGTGGACCAATTGGGGTTCGGCGACGGCGCGTGGACCGATCGGGGCTCGGAGACGGCGCGTCGACCGCTCGGGGTTCGGAGACGGCGCCTGGACCGTCCGGAGCTCAGAAGCCTCGCGTAGATCGATCGGGGCTCCGGAGGCGCCGCGTGGACCGATGGGGATCAGGACACGGTGCGTGGACCGATCGGGGCTCGGAGACGGCGCGTCGACCGATCGGGGTTCGGAGACGGCGCCTGGACCAATTGGGGTTCGGCGACGGCGCGTGGGCCGATCGGGGCTTAGGAGGCCGCGCGTGAACCGATCGCGGCTCGGTGACGGCGCGTGGACCGATCGGGGCTTAGGAGGCCGCGCGTGGGCCGATCGGGGCTCAGGAGACGGCGCGTGGACCGATCGGGGCTCGGAGACGACGCGTGGACCGATCGGGGCTTAGGAGACGATGCGTGGACCGATTGTGGCTCAGGAGACGGCGCGTGGACCAATCGGAGCTCAGGCGACGGCGCGTGAACCGATTTGGGCTCAGGAGGCCGCGCGTGGACCGATCGCGGCTCGGCGCCAGCGTGTAGACGGATCGGGTCTCAGGAGACGGCGCGTGAACCGATCGGCGCTCGGCGACGGGGCGTGGACCGATCGGGGCTTAGGAGACGGCACGTGCACCGATCGGGGCCCGGAGACGACGCGTCGACCGACTGGGGCTCAGGCGGTTTCGCGTGGACCAATTGGGGTTCGGCGACGGCGCGTGGACCGATCGGGGCTTAGGAGGCCGCGCGTGAACCGATCGCGGCTCGGTGACGGCGCGTGGACCGATCGGGGCTTAGGAGGCCGCGCGTGGGCCGACCGGGGCTCAGGAGACGGCGCGTGGACCGATCGGGGCTCGGAGACGACGCGTGGACCGATCGGGGTTCGGCGACCGCGCGTGAACCGACTGGGGCTCAGGCGGTTGCGCGTGGACCAATTGGGGTACGGCGACGGCGCGTGGACCGTTCGGGGCTCGGAGACGGCGCGTTAATCGATCGGGGCTTAGGAGACGATGCGTGGACCGATCGGGGCTCGGAGACGGCGCGTGGAACTATCGGGTCTCAGGAAACGGCGCGTGAAATGATCGGCGCTCGGAGACCCTACGTGGACCGATTGGGGCTTAGGAGACGGCGCGTGGACCGATCGGGGCGCAGGAAGCGGCGCCTGGACCGATCGGGGCTCTGGAAGCGGCGCACGGACCGATAGTGGCTCGGAGACGGCGCGTGGAGGCATCGGGGCTCGGAGACGACGCGTCGACCGTTCGGGGCTAAGGAGACGGCGCGTGGACCCATCGGGGCAGGGAGACGGCAGGTGGACCGATCGGGGCTCAGGAGACGTCGCGTGGAGCGATCGATGCTCAGGAGGCGGCCGTGGATCGATCGGTGCTCAGGAGACGACGCGTCGACGGATCGGGGCTCGGAGACGGCGCGTGGACCGACCGGGGCTCAGGAGGCCACGCCTGGACCGATCGGGGTTCGGCGACGGCGCGTGGACCGATCGAGGCACGGAAACGACGATTATAAGGATCGGGGATTCGGGGACGACGCGTGGACCGATCCGGGCTCAGGAGACGGCGCGTGGACCGATCGGGGCTCGGAGACGGCGCATGGAACGATCGGGGCTCCGGAGACGGCGCATTAACCGATCGGCGCACGGAGACGGCGCGTGGACCTATCGGGGCTTAGGAGAAGGCGCATGGACCAATCGTGGCTTAGGAGACAACGCGTGGACCGATCGGGGCTCAGGAGACGGCACGTGGACCGATCGGGGCTCAGGAGACGGCGCGTGGACCGATTGGGGCTCGGGAGACTGCGCGTCGATGGATCGAAGTTTAGGGAACGACGCGTGGACCGATCGTGGCTTAAGAGACGACGCGTGGACCGATCAGGGCTCAGGAGACGGCACGTGGACCGATCGGGGCTCAGGAGAAGGCGCGTGGACCGATTGGGGCTCGGGAGACTGCGCGTGGATGGATCGAAGTTTAGGGAACGACGCGTGGACCGATCGGGGCTCAGGAGACGGCGCGTGGACCGATCGGGGCTCAGGAGACGGCGCGTGGACCGATTGGGGTTCGGGAGACTGCGCGTGGATGGAACGGGGCTTAGGGAACGACACGTGGACCGATCGGAGCTCAGGAGATTCGCGTGGATCGATCGGGGCTCCGGAGGCGGCGCATGGACCGATTGGGCAGCAGGAAATGGTGCGTGGACCGATCGGGGCTCGGGAGACGGCGCGTGGACCGATTGGGGCTCAGGAGGCCGCGCGTGGACCGATCGCGGCTCGGCGCCAGCGCGTGGACGGATCGGGTCTCAGGAGACGGCGAGTGAACCGATCGGCGCTCGGCGACGGGGCGTGGACCGATCGGGGCTTAGGAGACGGCGCGTGCACCGATCGGGGCCCGGAGACGGGTCGTGGACCGATCGGGGCTCAGGAGACGGCGCGTGGACCGATTGGGGCTCGGGAGACTGCGCGTGGATGGATCGGGGTTTAGGGAACGACGCGTGGACCGATCGGGGCTCAGGAGACGGCGCGTGGACCGATCGGGGCTCGGAGACGGCGCGTAGAACGATTGGGGCTTAGGAGAAGGCGCGTGGAGCGATCGGGGCTCAGGAGACGGCGCGTGAACCGATCGGCGTTCGGAGACGGCGCGTCGACCGATCGGGGTTCGGAGACGGCGCGTGGACCGTCTGGGGCTTAGGAGACGATGCGTGGACCGATCGGGGCTTAGTGGACGACGCGTGGACCGATCGGGGCTCAGGAGACGGCGCGTGGACCGATCGGGGGTTAGGAGACGGCGCGTGGACCGATCGGGGCTTAGGAAGCGGCGGCTGGACCGATCGTGGCTCGGAGACGACGCGTGGACGTATCGGGGCTTAGGAGACGATGCGTGCACCGATGGGGGCTCAGGAGACGGCGCCGTGGATGGATCAGGGCTTAGGGAACGACGCGTGAACCGATCGGGGCTCAGGCGACGGCGCTTGAGTGGATCGGGGCTTAGGGAACGACGCGTGGACCGATCGGGGCTCAGGAGACGGCGCGTGGACCGATCGCGGCTGGGAGACGGCGCGCGGAACGATCGGAGCTTAGGAGACAGCGCGTGGACCGATCGGAGATCAGGAGACGACGCGTGGACCGATCGGGGCTCTGGCAGCGGCGCACGGACCGATCGTGGCTCGGAGACGGCGCGTGTAGGCATCGGGGCTTTGAAGACGACGCATGGACCGAACGGTGCTCAGAAAACGGCGCGTGGACCGATCGGTGCTCGGAGACGATGCGTGGACCGATCGGGGCTCAGGAAACGGCGCGTGGAGCGATCAGGGCTCAGGTGATGACGCGTGGATCGATCGGGGCTCAGGAGACGACGCGTCGACCGATCGGGGCTCAGGAGAGGGCGCGCGGACCAACCGGGGCTCAGGAGATTCGCGTAGATCAATCGGGGCTGCGGAGGCGCCGCGTAGACGGATGGGGCTCCGGAGACGGCGCGTGGACCGATCGGCGCTCGGAGACGGCGCGAGGAGCGATCGAGGCTCAGGAGAAGACGCGTCAATTGATCGGGGCTCAGGAGACGACGCGTCGACGGATCGGGTCTTCGGAGACGACGCGTGAACCGACCGGGGATTAGGAGACGACGCGTCGACCGATCGGGGCTTAGGAGACGACGCGTGGACTGATCGGGGCTGAGGAGAAGACGCGTGGGCCGATCCGGGCTTAGGAGAGGACCCGTCGACCGATCGGGGCTCAGGAGACGACGCGTGGACCGATCGAGGTTTAGCAGAGGGCGCGTCGGACGATCGGGGCTCAGGAGACGGCGCGTGGACGGATCGGGTCTCAGGAGACGGCGCGTGACCCGATCGGCGCTCGGAGACCGGGCGTGCACCGATCGGGGCTTAGGAGATGGCGCGTGCACCAATCGGGGCCCGGCGACGGGTCGTGGACAGATTAGGGCTTAGGAGACGGCGCGTGGACCGATCGGGGCTCGGAGACGGCGCGTGGACCGATCGGGGCTTAGGAGACGACGCGTGGACCGATCGGTGCTGAGGAGACGGTGCGTGGACCGATCGGGTCTCAGGAGACGGCGCGTGGACCGATTGGGGCTCGGGAGACTGCGCGTGGATGGACCGGGGCTAAGGAGACGACGTGTGGACCGATCGGGGCATAGGAGACGACGCGTGTACCTATCGGGGCTCAGGAGACAGCGCGTGGTCCGATTGGGCCTCACGAGACGGCGCGTGGATAGATCGGGGCTCGGAGACGACGCGTGTACGGATCGGGGATTCGGGGACGAGGCGTGGACCGATCGGGGCTCAGGAGACGACGCGTCGACGCATCTGGGCTTAGGAGACGACGCGTGGACCGATCGGGGCTTAGGAGACGACGCGTGGACCGATCGGTGCTCAGGAAGCGGCGCCTAGACCGATCGTGGCTCGGAGACGGCGCGTGGAGGCATCGGGCCTAAGAAGACGACGCATGGACCGAGCGGAGCGCAGGAGACGGCGCGAAGAGCGATCGGGGCTGAGGAGAAGACGCGTGGGCCGATCGGGGCTCAGGAGACGGCGCGTAGACCGATCGGGGCTCGGAAACGACGCGTTAACCGAGCGGGGCTTAGGAGACTATGCGTGGACCGATCGGGGCTCGGAGACAGCGCGTGTACCGACTGGGGCTCAGGAGGTTGCGCGTGGACCAATTGGGGTTCGGCGACGGCGCGTGGACCGACCGGGGCTCATAAGACCGCGCGTGAACCGATCGGGGCTCGGCGACTGCGCGTGGACCGATCGGGGCTAAGGAGACGACGTGTGGACCGATCGGGGCATAGGAGACGACGCGTGTACCTATCGGGGCTCAGGAGACAGCGCGTGGTCCGATTGGGCCTCACGAGACGGGGCGTGGACAGATCGGGGCTAGGAGACGACGCGTGTACGGATCGGGGATTCGGGGACGAGGCGTGGACCGATCGGGGCTTAGGAGACGACGCGTGGACCCATCGGGGCTCGGAGACGGCGTGTGGACGTATCGGGGCTTAGGAGACGACGCGTGGACGGATCGGGGCTCAGGAGAAGGCGCGTGAACCGATCGGCGCTCGGAGACGGCGCGTGGACCGATCGGGGCTTAGGAGACGATGCGCGGACCGATCGGGGCTCGGCGAGGGCGCGTGGACCGACCGGGGCTCAGGAGGCCACGCCTGGACCGATCGGGTCTCGGCGACGGCGCGTGGACCGATCGAGGCTCGGAGACGCCGCGTGGACCGATCGGGGTTTAGCAGAGGACGCGTCGACCGATCGGGGCTCAGGACACGGCGCGTAGACCGATCGGGGCTCGGAAACGACGCGTTAACCGACCGGGGCTCGGAGACGGCATGGTAACCGATCGGGGCTTAGGAGACGATACGTGGACCGATCGGGGCTCGGAGACGGGGCGTGGAATGATCGTGGCTCACGAGATGGCGCGTGGACGGGTCGGGGCTTAGGAGACTCGCGTAGATCGATCGGGGCTCCGGAGGCGGCACGTGGACCGATCGGGGCTCGGAGACGGGGCGTGGAATGATCGTGGCTCACGAGATGGCGCGTGAAATGATCGGCGCTCTGAGACGGCGCGTAGACCGATTGGGGCTTACGAGACGGCGCGTGGACCGAACGGGGCTCGGAGACGACGCATGGACCGATCGGGGCTCGGAAACGGCGCGTGGACCGATCGGGGCTTAGGAGACGGCGCGTGGACCGATCGGGGCTTAGGAGCCGACGCGTGGACCGATCGTGGCTCAGGAGACGTCGCGTGGACCGATCGGTGCTCGGAGACTGCGCGTGGACGGACCGCGGCTTAGAATGCGGTACGCGGACCGATCGGGGATCGGAGACGGCACGTGGAACGAGAGGGGCCCAGGAGACGGTGCGTGGAGGCATCGGGGCTTAGAAGACCACGCATGGACCGAGCGGGGCTCAGGAGACGGCGCGGAGAGCGATCAGGGCTTAGGAGACGACGCGTGGACCGATCGGGGCTCGGAGACGGCGCGTGGAATGATCGGGGCTTAGGAGACGGCGCGTGGACCGAACGGGGCTTAGGAGACAACGCGTGGACCGACCGGGGCTCAGGAAGCGGCGCCTGGACCCATCATGGCTCGGAGACGGCGCGAGGAGGCATCTGGGCTTAGAAGACGGCGCGTCGACCGATCGGTGCTCGGACACAGCGTGTGGACCGATCGAGGCTCGGAGACGACGCGTTTAAGGATCGGGAATCAGGAGACGACGCGTGGAACGATCCGGGCTCAGGAGACGAAGCGCGGACCGATCGGGGATCGGGGACGGCGCGTGGAACGATCGCGGCTCGGAGTCGACGCGTTAGCCGATCGGGGCTTAGGAGACGACGCGTAGACCGATCGGTGCTCGGAGACAGCGCGTGGAACGATCGGCGCTCAGGAGACGACGCGTGGACCGATTGGGGCTCAGGCGATGGCGCGTAGACCGATCGGGGCTCCGAAACGACGCGTTAACCGAGCGGGGCTTAGGAGACGATGCGTGGACCCATCGGGGCTCGGAGACAGCGCGTGTACCGACTGGGGCTCAGGAGACCGTGCGTGAACCGATCGGGGCTCGGCGACTGCGCGTGTACTGATCGGGGCTCGGAGACGGCGCGTAGAACGATCGGGGCTCAGGAGACGGCGCGTTAACCGATTGGGGGTTAGGAGACGATGCGTGGACCGATCGGGGCTCGAAGACGGCGGGTGGACCGATCGGTGCTTTGTAGACGGCGCGTGGACCGATCGTGGCTGGGAGACGGCAGGTCCACCAATCGGGGCTTAGGAGACGACGCGTAGACCGATCGGGGCCCAGGAGACGGCGCGTGGACCGATCGGGGCTCAGGAAACGGCGCGTGGATCGACTGGGGCTCAGGCGGTTGCGCGTGGACCGATCTGGGCTCGGAGACGGCGCGTTAACCGATAGGGGCTTAGGAGACGATGCGTGGACCGATCGGGCTCGGAGACGGCGCGTGAACCGACCGGGGCTCAGGAGACGGCGCGTGGACCGATCGGGGCTCGGAGACGACGCGTGGACCGATGGGGGCTCGGATACGGCGCGTGAAGCAACCGGGACTCAGGAGGCCGCGCGTGGACCGATCATGGCTCGGCGACGGCGCGTGGACCGATCGGGGTTCGGATACGACGCGTGGACCGATCGGGGCTCGGAAACAGCGCGTGGACCAACCGGGGCTCAGACGGTTGCGCGAGGACCAATTGGGGTTCGGCGACGGCGCGTGGACCGATCCGGGCTCAGGAGACGGCGCGTGGACCGATCGGGGCTCGGAGACGGGGCGTGGAGCGATCGGGGCTCAGGAGACGGCGCGTGAACCGATCGGCGCACGGAGAAGGCGCGTGGACCGATCGGGGCTCAGGAGGATACGCCTGGACCGATCGGGGCTCGGCGACGGCGCGTGGACCGATCGGGGCGCAGGAGACGGTGCTTGGACCGATTGGGGCTCGGATACGGCGCGTGAACCAACCGGGGCTCAGGAGGCCGCGCGTGGACCGATCGCGGCACGTGCGACGGCGCGTGCACCGATCGGCGCTCGGAGACGGCGCGTGGAACGATCGGGGCTCCGAGTCGGCGCGTTAACCGATCGGGGCTTAGGAGACGATGCGTGGACCGATCGGGGTTCGGAGACGGCGCGTGGACCGATCCGCGCTCGGAGACGGCCCGTGGACCGATCGGGGCTTAGGAGAAGGCGCTTCGACCGATCGGGGCTTAGGAGACGGCGCGTGGGCCGATCGGAGCTCGGAGACGGCGCGTGGAACGATCGGGGCTCAGGAGACGGCGCGTGAACCGATCGGCGCTCGGAGACGGCGCGTGGACCGATTGGGGCTTAAGAGACGATGGGTGGACCGATCGGGGCTCGGCGATGGCGCGTGGATCGATCGGGGCTCGGAGACGACGCGTGTACGGATCGAGGCTTGGAGACGGCGCGTGGACCGACCGGAGCTCGGACACGGCCCGTGGACGGATCGGGGCTTAGGAGACGGCGCGTGGACTAATTGGGGCTCAGGAGACGACGCGTAGATCGATCGGGGCTCGGAAACGACGCGTTAGCCGAGCGGGGCTTAGGAGATGACGCCTGGACCGATCGGGGCTCAGGAGACGGCGCGTGAAGTTATCAGCGCTCAGAGACGGCGCGTGGACCGATCGAGGCTGAGGATATGGCGCGTGGACCGATCGGGGCTCAGGAAGCGGCGCCTGGACCGATCGTGGCTCGGAGACGACGCGTGGAGGAATCGGGGCTAAGAAGACGACGCATGGACCGATCGGGGCTCAGGAAACGGCGTGTGGACCGATCAGAGCTCGGAGACGACGCGTGGACCGATCGGGGCTTAGGAGACTACGCGTGTACCTATCGGGGCTCAGGAGACAGCGCGTGGACCGATCGGGGCTCAGGAGGCGGCGCGTGGATCGATCGGGGCTCGGAGACGGCGCGTGGAACGATCGGGTCTCAGGAGACGGCGCGTGAAATGATCGGCGCTCGGAGACGCCGCGTGCACCGCTTGGGGCTTAGGAGACGGCGCGTGGACCGATCGGGGCGCAGGAAGCGGCGCCTGGACCGATCGTGGCTTGGAGACGGCGCGTGGAGGCATCCGGGCTAAGAAGACGACGCATGGACCGAGCGGGGTTCAGGAGACGGCGCGAGGAGCGATCGGGGCTCAGGAGAAGACATGTCAATTGATCGGGGCTCCGGAGACGACGCCTGGACCGATCGGGGCTCAGGAGGCGGCACGAGAAGCGATCGGGGATCAGGAGAAGACGCGTCAATTGATCGGGGCTCAGGAGACGACGCGTCGACTAATCGGGGCTTAGGAGACGACGCGTGGACCGATCGGGGCTGAGGAGACGGCGCGTCGACCGACCGGAGCTCAGGAGATTCGCGTGGATCGATCGGGGCTCCGGAGGCGGGCGTGGACCGATTGGGGCTTAGGAGACGACGCGTGGACTGATCGGGACTCAGGAGACGGCGCGTGGCCCGATTGGGGCTCGGATACGGCGCGTGAACCGACCGGGGCCCAGGAGGCCGCGCGAGAACCGATCGCGGCTCGGCGACGGCGCGTGGACCGAACGGGCTCAGGAGGCCGCGCGTGGACCGATCGGGACTCAGGAAGCGGCGCCTGCACCGATCGTGGCTCGGAGAAGGCGCGTGGAGGCATCGGGGCTTCGAAGACGACGCATGGACCAATCGGGGCTCGGAAACGGCACCTGGACCGATCGGAGCTCGGAGACGACGGGTGGAGCGGTCGGGGCGCAGGAGAAGACGCGTGGATCGGTCGGGGCTCAGGAGACGACGCGTCGACGGATCGGCGCTTAGGAGACGACGCGTCGGCCGATCGGGGCTCAGGAGACGGCGCGTGGACCGATCGGGGCTCAGGAGACGCCGCGTGGACCGATCGGGGCTCGGAGATGGCGCGTGGAACGATCGGGGCTCAGGAGACGGCGCGTGAAATGATCGGCGCTCTGAGACGGCGCGTGGACCGATTGTGGTTTACGAGACGGCGCGTGGATCGATCGGGGCTCAGGAAGCGGCGCCTGGACCTATCGTGGCTCGGAGACGGCGCGTGGAGGCATCGGGGCTAAGAACACGACGCATGGACCGAGCGGGGCTCAGGAGACGGCGCGAGGAGCAATCGAGGCTCAGGAGAAGACGCGTCAATTGATCGGGGCTCAGGAGACGACGCGGCCACGGATCGGGGCTTAGGAGACAACGCGTGGACCGATCGGGGCTCGGAGATGGTCGGAGGACCGACAGGAGCTCAGGAGATTCGCGTGGATCGATCAGGGCTCCGGAGGCGGCGCATGGACCGATTGGGGAGCATGCGATGGTGCGTGGACCGATCGGGGCTCGGAGACGGCGCACGGACCGATCGGGGCTTAGGAGACGACGCGTGGACCGATCGCGGCTCGGAGTCGACGCGTTAGCCGATCGGGGCTTAGGAGACGATGCGTGGACCGATCGGGGCTCAGGAGACGGCACGTGGTCCGATCGGGCTCGGAGCCGGCGCGTGAACCAATCGGGGCTCAGGAGGCCGCGCGTGGACCGATCGAGGCTCGGCGACGGCGCGTGGACCGGTCGGGGCTCGGAGACGACGCGTGTACAGAATCAGGGCTTGGTGACGGCGCGTTTACCGATAGCAGCTCGGAGACGGCCCGTGGGCGGATCGCAGCTTAGGAAACGGCGCGTGGACCGATCGGGGCTCAGGAGCCTCGCGTGGGCCGATCATGGCTCGGCGACGGCGCGTGAACGGATCGGGGCTCGGAGACGACGCGTGGACCGATGGGGACTCGGATACGGCGCGTGAACCAACCGGGGCTCAGGAGGTCGCGCGTGGACCGATCGCGGCTCGGTGACGGCGCGTGGACCGATCGGGGTTCAGGAGGCCGCGGGTGGACCGATCGCGGCTCGGCGACGGCGCGTGAACCGATCGGGGCTCAGGAGGCCGCGCGTGGACCGATCATGGCTCGGCGACGGCGCGTTGACCGATCGGGGCTCGGAGACGGCGCGTGGAATGATCGGGGCTCGGAGACGGCGCGTCGACCGATCGGGGTTCGGAGACGGCGCCTGGACCGTCCGGGGCTCAGGAGGCGATGCGTGGACCGATCGGGGCTCAGGAGACTGCGCGTGGATCGATCGGGGCTCCCGAGGCGCCGCGTGGACCGATCGGAGCTCGGAAACGGCGCGTGGAACGATCGGGGCTCAGGAGACGGTGCGTGAACCGATCGGGGCTTAGGAGAAGGCGCGTGGACCGATCGGGGCTTAGGAGACGGCGCGTGGACCAATCGGGGCTCGGAGATGGCGCGTGGAACGATCGGGGCTCAGGAGACGGCGCGTGAACCGATCGGCGCTCGGAGACGGCGCGTGGAGGCATCGGGGCTAAGAAGACAACGCATGGACCGAGCGGGGCTCAGGAGACGGCGCGAGGAGCGATCGGGGCTCAGGAGAAGACGCGTCAATTGATCGGGGCTCAGAAATCGGCGCGTGGAGCGATCGGGGCTCGGAGGCGACGCGTGGACCGATGGGGGCTCGGAGACGGCGCGTGGAGCGATCGGGGCTCAGGAGACGGCGCGTGAACCGATTGGCGCTCGGAGACGGCGCGTGGACCGATCGGGGCTTAGGAGACGGCGCGTGGACCGATCGGGGCTCGGAGACATCGCGTGGAATGATCGGGGCTCAGGAGACGGCGCGTGAACCGATCGGGCTCGGAGACGGCGCGTGAACTGACAGGGGCTCAGGAGACGGCGCGTGGACCGATCGGGGCTCGGCGACTGCGCGTCGACGTATCGGGGTTCAGGAGACCGCGCATGGACCGATCGGGGCTCGGAGACGGCGCATGGACCGCTCGAGGCTTAGAAGACGACGCGTGGATCGAGCGGGGCTCGGAGACGGCGCGTGGATGGACCGTGGCTTAGAATGCGGCACGCGGACCGATCGGGGCTCGGAGACTCCGTGTGGACCAATCGGGGCTCGGAAACGGTGCGTGGAACGATCGGGGCTCAGGAGACTCGCGTGGATCGATCGGGGCTCAAGAGGCGACGCGTGGACCCATCGCGGCTCGGAGACGGCGTGTGGACGTATCGGGGCTTAGGAGACGACGCGTGGACCGATCGGGGCTGAAAAGACGGCGCGTGGACCGATTGGGGCTCAGGAGACGGCGCGTGGACCGATTGGTCCTCGGGAGAATGCGCGTGGATGGATCGGGGCTTCGGGAACGACGCGTGGACCGATCGAGGTTCAGGAGACGGCGCGTGGACCGATCGGGGCTCGGAGACGGCGCGTGGAACGACCGGGGCTTAGGAGGCCGCGCGTGGACTGATCGGGACTCAGGAGACGGCGTGTGGACCGATCGGGGCTCAGGAGGCGGCGCGTGGACCGGTTGGGGCTTACGAGACGGCGCGTGGGTCGATCGGGGTTCAGGAAGCGGCGCCTGGACCGATCGTGGCTCGAAGACGGCGCGTGGAGGCATCGGGGCTAAAAAGACGACATATGGACCGAGCGGGGCTCAGGAGACGGCGCGAGGAGCGATCGGGGCTCAGGAGAAGACGCGTCAATTGATCGTGGCTCAGGAGCGCACGCGTCGACGGATCGGGGCTTAGGAGACGACGCGTGAACCGATCAGAGCTCAGGAGAAGACGCGTGGACCGATCGGGGCTGAGGAGACGGCGCGTGAACCGATCGGGGCTCAGGAGACGGCGCGTGGACCGATTGGGGCTCGGGAGACTGCGCGTGGATGGATCGGGGCTTAGGGAACGACGCGTGGAACGATCGGGGCTCAGGAGACGGCGCGTGGACCGATCGGGGCTCACGAGACGGCGCGTCGACCGATCGGGGCTCAGGAGACGGCGCGTGGACCGATCGGAGCGCAGGAGGCGGCGCGAGGACCGACCGGGGCTCAGGAGACTCGCGTGGATCGATCGGGGCTCAAGAGGCGACGCGTGAACCCATCGCGGCTCGGAGACGGGGCCTGTACCGACCGGGGCTCAGGACACCGCGCGTGGACCCATCGGGGCTCGGAGACGGCGCGTGGAACGATCGGGGCTCGGAGTCGGCGCGTTAACCGATCGGGGCTCAGGAAGCGGCGCCTGAACCGATCGTGGCTCGGAGACGGCGCGAGGAGGCATCTGGGCTTAGAAGACGACGCGTGGATCGATCGGGGCTCGGAGACGGCGCGTGAACCGACCGGGGCTCAGGAGGCCGCGCGTGGACCTCTCGAGGCTCGGCGACGGCGCGTGGACCGATCGGGGCTCAGGAGACAGCGCGTGAAATGATCGGCGCTCGGAGATGGCGCGTGGACCGATTGGGGCTTAAGAGACGACGGGTGGACCGATCGGGGCTTAGGAGACGGCACGTGAATCGATCGGGGCACAGGAGACGGCGCGTGAGCCGGTCGGGGCTTAGGAGACGACGCCTGGACCGAACGAGGTTTAGGGGGCGGCGTGTGGAACGATCGGGGCTCAGGAAACGGCCCGTGGAGCAATCGGGGCTCAGGAGACGGCCCGTGGACGGATCGGGGCTTAGGAGACGGCGCGTCGACCGATCGGGGCGCAGGAAGCGGCGCCTGGACCGATCGGGGCTCTGGAAGCGGCGCACGGACCGATAGTGGCTCGGAGACGGCGCGTGGAGGCATCGGGGCTCGGAGACGACGCGTGGACCGATCGTGGCTTAGGAGACGACGCGTGGACCGATCGGGGCTCAGGAGACGGCGCGTGGACCGATTGGGGCTCGGGAGACTGCGCGTGGATGGATCGGGGTTTAGGGAACGACGCGTGGACCGATCGGGGCTCAGGAGACGGCGCGTGGACCGATCGGGGCTTAGGAGACGGCGCGTGCACCGATCGGGGCCCGGAGACGACGCGTCGACCGTTCGGGGCTAAGGAAACGGCGCGTGGAGCGATCGATGCTCAGGAGGCGGCGCGTGGACCGACCGGGGCTCAGGAGGCCACGCCTGGACCGATCGGGGTTCGGCGACGGCGCGTGGACCGATCGAGGCACGGAAACGACGATTATAAGGATCGGGGATTCGGGGACGACGCGTGGACCGATCCGGGCTCAGGAGACGGCGCGTGGACCGATCGGGGCTCGGAGACGGCGCATGGAACACTCGGGGCTCCGGAGACGGCGCATTAACCGATCGGCGCACGGAGACGGCGCGTGGACCTATCGGGGCTTAGGAGAAGGCGCATGGACCGATCGTGGCTTAGGAGACAACGCGTGGACCGATCGGGGCTCAGGAGACGGCACGTGGACCGATCGGGGCTCAGGAGACGGCGCGTGGACCGATTGGGGCTCGGGAGACTGCGTGTCGATGGATCGAAGTTTAGGGTACGACGCGTGGACCGATCGTGGCTTAAGAGACGACGCGTGGACCGATCAGGGCTCAGGAGACGGCACGTGGACCGATCGGGGCTCAGGAGACGGCGCGTGGACCGATTGGGGCTCGGGAGACTGCGCGTGGATGGATCGAAGTTTAGGGAACGACGTGTCGACCGATCGGGGCTCAGGAGACGGCGCGTGGACCGATCGGGGCTCAGGAGACGGCGCGTGGACCGAACGGTGCTCGGAGACGACGCGTGTACGGATCGAGGCTTGGAGACCGCGCGTGGACCGATCGGCGCTCGGAGACGGGGCGTGGACCGATCGGGGTTCGGCGACAGCGCGTGAACCGACTGGGGCTCAGGCGGTTGCGCGTGGACCGATCGGGGCTCGGAGAAGGCGCGTGGACCGATCGTGGCTCCGGAAGCGGCGCCTGGACCGATCGTGGCCCGGAGACGGCGCGAGAAGGCATCTGGGCTTACAAGACGACGCGTGGATCGATCGGGGCTCGGAGACGGCGCATGAACCGACCGGGGCTCAGGAGACGGCGCGTGGACTGATCGGGACTCGGAGACGGCGCGTTAACCGATCGGGGCTTAGGAGGCCGCGCGTGGACCGATCGAGGCTCGGCGACGGCGCGTGGACCGATCGGGACTCGGAGACGGCGTGTGAACGTATCGGGGCTTAGGAGACGATGCGTTGACCGATCGGGGCTCATGAAGCGGCGCGTAGACCGATCGGGGCTCCGGCGGCGACGCGTGGACCGATCGGGGCCCAGGAAACGGCGCGTGGATCGATCGGTGCTCGAAGACGACGCGTGGCCCCACCGGGGCTCAGGAGCCGATGCGTGGATCGATCGGGGCTCAGGAGGCGGCGCGTAGACCCATCGGGGCTCGGAGACGGCACGTGGACCGATCAGGGCTTAGGAGACGACGCGTGGACCGATCGGGGCTCAGGAGGCCGCGCGTGGATCGATCATGGCTCGGCGACGGCGCGTGGACCGATCGGGGTTCAGGAGACGGTGCGTGGACCGATTGGGCCTCGGATACGGCGCGTGAAGCATCCGGGGCTCAGGAGGCCGCGCGTGGACCGATCGCGGCTCGTGCGACGGCGCGTACACCGATCGGCGCTCGGAGACGGCGCTGACCGATCGTGGCTTAGGAGAAGGCGCGTGGAACGATCGGGGTTCAGGAGACGGCGCGTGGACCGATTGGGGCTCGGAGACGGCGCGTTAACCGATTGGGGCTTAGGAGACGATGCGTGGATCGATCGGGGCTCAGGATCCTCGCGTGGATCGATCGGGGCTCCGTAGGTGCCTCGTGGACCCATGGGGATCAGGAGACAGTGCGTGGACCCATCGGGGCTCGGAGACGGCGCGTGGACTGATCGGGGCTTAGGAGACAACGCGTGGACCGTTCGGGGTGTAGGAGACGACGCGTGTACCTATCGGGGCTCAGGAGACAGCGCGTGGACCGATCGGGGCTCGGCGACTGCGCGTCGACGTATCGGGGCTCAGGAGACGGCGCGTGGACCGATTGGAGCTTAGGAGACGGCGCGTGGACCGATTGGGGCTCGGATACGGCGCGTGAACCGATCGGGGATTAGGAGTCGACGCGTGGACCGATCGGGGCTCAGGAGACGGCGCGTGGACCGATCGGGGCTTCGGAGACGGTACGAGGACCGATCGGGGCTCGGAGACGGTACGAGGACCGACCGGAGCTCAGGAGATTCGCGTGGATCGATCAGGGCTCCGGAGGCGGCGCATGGACCGATTGGGGAGCATGAGATGGTGCGTGGACCGATCGGGGCTCGGAGACGGCGCGTGGACCGACCGGGGCTAAGGAGGCCGCGCGTGGACCGTTCGAGGCTCGTCGACGGCGCGTGGACCGATCGGGACTCGGAGACGGCGTGTAAACGTATCGGGGCTTAGGAGACGATGCGTTGTCCGATCGGGGTTCATGAGACGGCGCGTAGACCGATCGGGGCTCCGTCGGCGACGCCTGGACCGATCGGGGCCCAGGAAACGGCGCGTGGATCGATCGGTGCTCGAAGACGATGCGTGGACCGATCGGGGCTCAGGAGCCGATGCGTGGATCGATCGGGGCTCAGGAGGCGGCGCGTGGACACATCGGGGCTCGGAGACGACACGTGAACCGATCAGGGCTTAGGAGACGATGCGTGGACCGATCGGGGCTCAGGAGACGGCGCGTGGACCGATCGGTGCTCGGAGACGGCGCGTGGACGGACCGTGACTTAGAATGCGTCACGCGGACCGATCGGGGCTCGGGTACGGTCCGTGGGCAGATCGGGGCTTAGGAGACGGCGCGTGGAGGTATCGGGGCTAAGAAGACGACGCATGGACCGAGCGGGGCTCAGGACAAGGGGTGTGGACCGTTCGGAGCTCAGGAGACGGCGCGTGGACCGATCGGGGTTCGGCGATGGCGCGAGGACCCATCGGGGCTCGGAGACGATGCGTGTACGGATCGAGGTTTGGAGACGGCGCGTGGACCGATCGGAGCTCGGAGCCGGCCCGTGGGCAGATCGGGGCTTAGGAGACGGCGCGTGGACTAATTGGGGCTTAGGAGAACATACGTGGACCGATCGGGGCTCGGAGACAGCGCGTTTACCGACTGGGGCTCGAGAGGTTGTGCGTGGACCAATTGGGGTTCGCCGCGGCGTGTGGACCGACCGGAGCTCAGTAGACCGCGCGTGGACCGATCGCGGCTCGGCGACTGCGCGTGGATGGATCGGGGCTCAGGAGACAGCGCGTGGACCGATCGGGGCTCGGAAACGGCACCTGGACCGATCGGACCTCGGAGACGACGGGTGGAGCGGTCGGGGCTCACGAGAAGACGCGTGGATCGATCGGGGCTCAGGAGACGACGCGTCGACGGATCGGCGCTTAGGAGACGACGCGTGGACCGATCGGGGCTTAGGAGACAACGCATGGACCGATCGGGGCTCAGGAGACGGCGCGTGGACCGATCGGGGCTCGGAGACGGCGCGTGGAATGATCGGGGCTTAGGTGACGGCGCGCGGACCGACTGGGGCTCAGGAGACGGCGCGTGGACCGATCGTGGCTTAGGAGAAGGCGCGTGGAATGATCGGGGTTCAAGAGACGGCGCGAGGAGCGATCGGGGCTCAGGAGAAGACGCGTCAATTGATCGGGGCTCAGGACACGACGCGGCGACGGATCGGGGCTTAGGAGACGATGCGTGGACCGATCGGGGCTCAGGAGACGGCGCGTGGAGCGATCGGGGCTCGGAAACGGCGGGTGGACCGTCCGGGGCTTAGGAGACGATGCCTGGACCGATCGGGGCTCAGAAGACGGCGCGTGGACGGATCGGCGCTCGGAGACGGCGCGTGGACCGATCGGGGCTCAGGGGACGGCGCGTGGACCGATCGACGCTCGGAGACGGCGCGTGGAACGATCGGCGCTCAGGAGACGACGCGTGGACCGATCGGGGCTCAGGAGATGGCGCGTAGACCGATCGGGGCTCCGAAACGACGCGTTAACCGAACGGGGCTTAGGAGACGATGCGTGGACCCATCGGGGCTCGGAGACAGCGCGTGTACCGACTGGGGCTCAGGAGACCGTGCGTGAACCGATTGGGGCTCGGCGACTGCGCGTGGACGGATCGGGGCTCGGAGACGGCGCGTAGAACGATCGGGGCTCAGGAGACGGCGCGTTAACCGATTGGGGCTTAGGAGACGATGCGTGGACCGATCGGGGCTCAGGAGACGGCGCGTGGACCGATCGGGGCTCAGGAAACGGCGCGTGGACCGACTGGGGCTCAGGCGGTTGCGCGTGGACCAATTGGGGTTCGGCGACGGCGCGTGGACCCATCGGGGCTCGGAGACGGCGCGTCGACCGCTCGGGGTTCGGAGACGGCGCCTGGACCGTCCGGAGCTCAGGAGGCGATGCGTGGACCGATCGGGGCTCAGGAGACTGCGCGTGGATGGATCGGAGCTTAGGGAACGACGCGTGGACCGATCAGGGCTCAGGAGACGGCGCGTGAACCGATCGGCGCTCGGAGACGGCACCTGGACCGATCGCGGCTTAGGAGACGGCGCGTGGACCAATAGGAGATCAGGAGAGGACGCGTGGACCGATAGGGCTCTGGAAGCGGCGCACGGACCGATCGTGGCTCGGAGACGGCGCGTGGAGGCATCGGGGCTTTGAAGACGACGCGTGGACCGAACGGTGCTCAGAAAACGGCACCTGGAGCGATCGGGGCTTAGGAGACGGCGCGTGGACGGACCCGGGCTCAGAAGCCTCGCGTAGATCGATCGGGGCTCCGGAGGCGCCGCGTGGACCGATGGGGATCAGGACACGGTGCGTGGACCGATCGGGGCTCGGAGACGGCGCGTGGACCGATCGGGGCCTGGGAGACGACGCGTGGACCGATCGGGGCTTAGGAAACGACGCGTGTACCTATCGGGGCTCAGGAGACAGCGAGTGGACCTATTGAGGCTCAGGAGACAGCGAGTGGACCTATTGGGGCTCAGGAGACGGCGCAGGGACCGATCGGGGCTCGGAGACGGCGCGTGGAACGATCGGGGCTCAGGAGACGGCGCGTTAACCGATTGGGGCTTAGGAGACGATGAGTGGACCGATCGGGGCTCGAAGACGGCGCGTGGACCGATCGGGGCTCGGAGACAGCGCGTCGACCGATCGGGGTTCGGAGACGGCGCGTGGACCGATCGGGGCTCAGGAAGCGGCGCCTAGACCGATCGTGGCTCGGAGACGGCGCGTGGAGGCATCGGGCCTAAGAAGACGACGCATGGACCGAGCGGGGCGCAGGAGACGGCGCGAGGAGCGATCGGGGGTCAGGAGAAGACGCGTCAATTGATCGGGGCTCAGGAGAGGACGCGTCGACGCATCGGGGCTCAGGAGACGGCGCGTGGACCGACCGGGGCTCAGGAGACTCGCGTGGATCGATCGGGGCTCAGGAGGCGACGCGTGGACCCATCGGGGCTCGGAGACGGCGTGTGGACGTATCGGGGCTTAGGAGACGACGCGTGGACGGATCGGGGCTCAGGAGAAGGCGCGTGAACCGATCGGCGCTCGGAGACGGCGCGTGGACCGATCGGGGCTTAGGAGACGATGCGCGGACCGATCGAAGGTCAGGAGGTGGCGCGTGGACCCATCGGGGCTCGTAGACGGCACGTGGACCGATCAGGGCTTAGGAGACGACTCGTGGACCGATCGGGGCTCAGGAGATAGCGCGTGGACCGGTCGGGGCTTAGGAGACGGCGCGTGGACCGATCGGAGCTAGGAGACGGCGCGTGGACCGATCGGGGCTCAGGAGATGGCGTGTGAACCAATCGGCGCTCGGACACGGCGCGTGGACCGATCGTGGCTTAGGAGAAGGCGCGTGGACCGATCGGGGCTCAGGAGACGGGGCGCGGACTGACCGGGGCTCAGGTGACTCGCGTGGATCGATCGGGGCTCCGGAGGCGCCGTGTGGACCGATGGGGACCAGGAGACAGTGCGTGGACCGATCAGGGCTCGGAGCCGGCGCGTGGACCGGTCGGGGCTTAGGAGACGAC
Organism: Netelia fuscicornis; assembly: GCA_946811545.1. Lineage (NCBI taxonomy): Eukaryota > Metazoa > Arthropoda > Insecta > Hymenoptera > Ichneumonidae > Netelia > Netelia fuscicornis. The sequence goes on along the minus strand of OX328014.1, from coordinate 37,099,110 downwards.
GCGTGGACCGATCGGGGCTCAGGAGACGACGCGTGGACCGATTGGGGCTTAGGAGACGACTCGTGGACCGATCGGGTCTCAGGAGATGGCACGTGAACCAATTGGCGCTCGGACACGGCGCGTGGACCGATCGTGGCTTAGGAGAAGGCGCGTGGAACGATCGGGGCTCAGGAGACGGCGCGTGGATCGATCGGTGCTCGAAGACGACGCGTGGACCGATTGGGGCTCAGGAGACGGTGCGTGAACCAATCGGTGCTCGGAGACGGCGCGTGGACCGATCGGGGCTCCGGAGACGGCGCGTGGACCGATCGGGGCTTAGGAGACGACGCGTGGACAGATTGGGGCTTAGGAATCGGCGCGTGGACCGATCGGGACTCCGGGACGGCGCGTGGACCGATCGGGGCTCAGGAGACGGCGCGTGGATCGATCGGCGCTCAGGAGACGGCGCGTGGAGTGACCGGGGCTTAGGAGACGATAAGTGGACCGATTGGAGCTCAGGAGACGGCGCGTGGAGCGATCGGGGGTAAGAAGACGACGCATTGACCGCGCGCGGCTCAGGAGACGACGCGTGGAGCGGTCGGGGCTCGGAAACGGCGGGTGGACCGATTGGGGCTCAGGAGGCCGCGCGTGGGCCGATCGCGGCTCGGCGCCACCACGTGGACGGATCGGGGCTCAGGAGGCTGCGCGTGGTCCGATCATGGCTCGGCGACGGCGCGTGGACCGATCGCGGCTCGGAGACGGCGCGTGGAACGATCGGGGCTCAGGAGACGGTGCGTGAACCAATCGGCGCTCGGACACGGCGCGCGGACCGATCGTGGCTTACGAGAAGGCGCGTGGAACGATTGGGGCTCAGGAGACGGCGCGTGGACCGATTGGGGCTTACGAGACGGCGCGTGGACCGATTGGGGCTCAGGAAGCGGCGCCAGGACCGATCGTGTCTCCGAGACGACGCGTGGAGGCATCGGGGCTAAGAAGACAACGCATGGACCGAGCGGGGCTCAGGAGACGGCGCGAGGAGCGATCGGGGCTCAGGAGAAGACGCGTCAATTGATCGGGGCTCAGGAAGACGACGCGGCGACGGATCGGGGATTAGGAGACGAGGCGTGGACCGATTGGGGCTTAGGAGACGATGTGTGGACCGATCGGGGCTTAGGAGACGGCACGTGAATCGATCGGTGCCCAGGAGACGGCGCGTGAACCGGTCGGTGCCCAGGAGACGGCGCGTGAACCGGTGGGGGCTTAGGAGACGACGCGTCGACCGATCGGGGCTCAGGGAAAGGCGTGTGGACCGATCGAGGCTCAGGAGACGGCGCCTGGACCGATCGGGGCTCGGCGACTGCGCGTGGACGGATCGGGGCTCAGGAGACGGCGCGTGGGCCGATCGGGGCTCCGAGACGGCGCGTGGACCGATCGGGGATGAGGAGAAGGCGCGTGGACCGATCGGGGCTTAGGAGATGGCGCGTAGACCGATCGGGGCTCGGAGACGGCGCGTGGAACGATCGGAGCTCGGAGACGGCGCGTGGACCGAGAGGGCTCTGGAACCGGCGCACGGACGGATCGTGGCTCGGAGACGGCGCGTGGAGGCATCGGGGCTTTGAAGACGACGCGTGGACCGAGAGGGCTCTGGAAGCGGCGCACGGACGAATCGTGGCTCGGAGACGGCGCGTGGAGGCATCGGGGCTTTGAAGACGACGCGTGGACCAAACGGTGCTCAGAAAACGATGCGTGGAGCGATCGGGGCTCAGGAGACGGCGCGTGGACCGATCGGGGCTCAGGAGCCGGCGCGTGGACCGATTGGGGCTCGGATACGGCGCGTGAACCAACCGGGACTCAGGAGCCCGCGCGTGGACCGATCCCGGCTCGGCGACGGCGCGTTGACCGATGGGGGCTCAGGAGCCGCGCGTGGACCGATCATGTCTCGGTGACGGCGCGTGGACCGATCGGGGCTTAGGTGACGATGCGTGGACCGATTGGGGCTCAGGAAGCAGCGCCTGGACCGATCGTGGCTCTGAGACGGCACGAGGAGGCATCTGGGCTTGGAAGACGACGCGTGGATCGATCGAGGCTCGGAGACGGCGCGTGAACCGACCGGGGCTCAGGAGGCCGCGCGTGGACCGATCGAGGCTCAGGAGGCCACGCCTGGACCGATCCGGGCTCCGCGACGGCGCGTGGACCGATCGAGGCTCGGAGACGACGCGGGTACGGATCGGGGATTCGGCGATGACGCGTGGACGGATCCGGGCTCAGGAGACGGCGCGTGGACGGATCGGGGCTCAGAGACGGCGCGTGGAACGATCGGGGCTCAGGAGACGGCGCGTGAACCTATCGGCGCTCGGAGACGGCGCGTGGACCGATAGGGGCTTAGGAGACGGCGCGTGGACCGATCGGGGCTCGAAGACGGGGCGTGGAGGCATCGGGGCTAAGAAGACGACGCATGGATCGAGCGGTGCTCAGAAAACGGCGCGTGGACCGATCGGTGCTCGGAGACGATATGTGGACCGATCGGGGCTCAGGTAACGGCGTGTGGAGCGGTTGGGGCTCAGGAGACGACGCGTGGATTGATCGAGGCTCAGAAGACGACGCGTCGACCGATCGGGGCTCAGGAGACGGCGCGTGGATCGATCGGGGCTCGGAGACGCCGCGTGGACCGATCCGGGCTCAGGAGACGGCGCGTGAACCGATTGGCGCTCGGAGACGGCGCGTGGACCGATCGGGGCTTAGGAGACGGCGCGTGGACCGATCGGGGCTCGGAGACATCGCGTGGAATGATCGGGGCTCAGGAGACGGCGCGTGAACCGATCGGGGTTTGGATACGACGCGTGGACCGATCGGGGCTCAGGAGACGGCGCGTGGACCGATCGGGGCTTAGGACACGTTTCGTGGACCGATCGGGGCTCGGAGACGGCGCGTGGACCGACCGGGGCTCGGAGAGGACGCGTGGGCCGATCGGGGCTCGGAGACAGCGCGTGGACCGACTGGGGCTCAGGCGGTTGCGCGTGGACCGATCGGGGCTTGGAGACGGCGCGTTAACCGACCGGGGCTCAGGAGACGACGCGTCGACCGGTCGGGGCTTAGGAGACGAAGCCTGGACCGATCGGGGCTTAGGAGGCGGCGCGTGGAACGATCGGGGCTCAGAATACGGGGCGTGAACCGATCGGCGCTCGGAGGCGGCGCGTCGACCGATCGGGGTTCGGAGACGGCACGAGGACCATCTGGGGCTTAGGAGACGATGCGTGGACCGATCGGGCCTCGGCGACGGCGCGTGGAACGATCGGAGCAAAGGAGACGGCGCGTGAACAGATCGGCGCTCGGAGACGGCGCGTGGATCGATTGGGGCTTAGGAGAAGGCGCGAGGCCCGATCGGGGATCAGGAAGCGACGCAGAGACCGATCGTGGCTCGGAGACGGCGCGTGGACCGATCGGGGCTCGGCCATGGCGCGTGGACCGATCGGCGCTCGGCGATGGCGCGTGTACCGATCAGGGCTCGGAGACGACGCGTGTACGGATCGAGGTTTGGAGACGGCGCGTGAACCGATCGGAGCTCGGACACGGCCCGTGGACGGATCAGGGCTTAGGAGACGGCGCGTGGACTAATTGGGGCTTAGGAGACGACGCGTGGACCGATCGGGGCTCGGAAACGACGCGTTAACCGAGCGGGGCTTAGGAGACTACGCGTGGACCGATCGGGGCTTAGGAGACAACGCGTGGACCGATCGGGGCTTAGAAGACGACGGGTGGACCGATCGGGGCTCAGGAGACGGCGCGTGGACCGACCGGGGCTCAGGAGGCGACACGTGGACCCATCGGGGCTCGGAGACGACGTGTGGACGGATTGGGGTGTAGGCGACGACGCGTCGACCGATCGGAGCTCGGAGACGGCGCGTGGAACGATCGGGGCTCAGAAGACGACGCGTCGACCGACCGGGGCTCAGGAGACGGCGCGTAAAATGATCGGCGCTCGGAGAGGGCGCGTGGACCGATTGGGACTTAAGAGACGACGGGCGAACCGATCGGGGCTTAGGAGACGGCACGTGAATCGATCGGGGCACAGGAGACGGCGCGTGCACCGGTCGGGGCTTAGGAGACGACGCGTCGACCGATCGGGGCTCGGCGATGGCGCGTGGGCCGATCAGGGCTCGGAGACGACGCGTGGACCGATCGGAGCTCGGACACGGCCCGTGGACGGATCGGGGCTTAGGAGACGGCGCATGGACTAATTGGGGCTCAGGAGACGACGCGTGGACCGATCGGGGCTCGGAAACGACGCGTTAACCGAGCGGGGCTTAGGAGACTACGCGTGGACCGATCGGGGCGTAGGAGACGACGCGTGTACCTATCGGGGCTCACGAGACAGCGTGTGGACCGATTTGGGCTCAGGAGACGGCGCGTGGATCGATCGGGGCTCGGAGACGGCGCGTGGAACGATCGGGGCACAGGAGACGGCGCGTGAAGTTATCGGCGCTCGGAGACGGCGCGTGGACCGACCGGGGCTCAGGAGGCGACGCGTGGACCCATCGGGGCTCGGAGACGGCGTGTGGACCGATCGGGTCTTAGGAGACGATACGTGGACCGATCGGGTCTTAGGAGACGACGCGTGGACCGATCGGGCCTCGGAGACGGCGCGTGGACTGATCGGGGCTTAGGAGCCGACGCGTGGACGCATCGGGGTTCGGAGACGATGCGTGGAACGATCGGGGCTCAGGAGACGGCGCGTGAACCGATCGGCCCTCGGAGACGGTGCGAGGAGGCGTCTGGGGTTAGAAGACGACGCGTGGACCGATCGGGGCTCGGAAACGGCACCTGGACCGATCGGACCTCGGAGACGACGGGTGGAGCGGTCGGGGCTCACGAGAAGACGCGTGGATCGATCGGGGCTCAGGAGACGACGCGTCGACGGATCGGCGCTTAGGAGACGACGCGTGGACCGATCGGGGCTTAGGAGACAACGCATGGACCGATCGGGGCTCAGGAGACGGCGCGTGGACCGATCGGGGCTCGGAGACGGCGCGTGGAATGATCGGGGCTTAGGTGACGGCGCGCGGACCGACTGGGGCTCAGGAGACGGCGCGTGGACCGATCGTGGCTTAGGAGAAGGCGCGTGGAATGATCGGGGTTCAAGAGACGGCGCGAGGAGCGATCGGGGCTCAGGAGAAGACGCGTCAATTGATCGGGGCTCAGGACACGACGCGGCGACGGATCGGGGCTTAGGAGACGATGCGTGGACCGATCGGGGCTCAGGAGACGGCGCGTGGAGCGATCGGGGCTCGGAAACGGCGGGTGGACCGTCCGGGGCTTAGGAGACGATGCCTGGACCGATCGGGGCTCAGAAGACGGCGCGTGGACGGATCGGCGCTCGGAGACGGCGCGTGGACCGATCGGGGCTCAGGGGACGGCGCGTGGACCGATCGACGCTCGGAGACGGCGCGTGGAACGATCGGCGCTCAGGAGACGACGCGTGGACCGATCGGGGCTCAGGAGATGGCGCGTAGACCGATCGGGGCTCCGAAACGACGCGTTAACCGAACGGGGCTTAGGAGACGATGCGTGGACCCATCGGGGCTCGGAGACAGCGCGTGTACCGACTGGGGCTCAGGAGACCGTGCGTGAACCGATTGGGGCTCGGCGACTGCGCGTGGACGGATCGGGGCTCGGAGACGGCGCGTAGAACGATCGGGGCTCAGGAGACGGCGCGTTAACCGATTGGGGCTTAGGAGACGATGCGTGGACCGATCGGGGCTCAGGAGACGGCGCGTGGACCGATCGGGGCTCAGGAAACGGCGCGTGGACCGACTGGGGCTCAGGCGGTTGCGCGTGGACCAATTGGGGTTCGGCGACGGCGCGTGGACCCATCGGGGCTCGGAGACGGCGCGTCGACCGCTCGGGGTTCGGAGACGGCGCCTGGACCGTCCGGAGCTCAGGAGGCGATGCGTGGACCGATCGGGGCTCAGGAGACTGCGCGTGGATGGATCGGAGCTTAGGGAACGACGCGTGGACCGATCAGGGCTCAGGAGACGGCGCGTGAACCGATCGGCGCTCGGAGACGGCACCTGGACCGATCGCGGCTTAGGAGACGGCGCGTGGACCAATAGGAGATCAGGAGAGGACGCGTGGACCGATAGGGCTCTGGAAGCGGCGCACGGACCGATCGTGGCTCGGAGACGGCGCGTGGAGGCATCGGGGCTTTGAAGACGACGCGTGGACCGAACGGTGCTCAGAAAACGGCACCTGGAGCGATCGGGGCTTAGGAGACGGCGCGTGGACGGACCCGGGCTCAGAAGCCTCGCGTAGATCGATCGGGGCTCCGGAGGCGCCGCGTGGACCGATGGGGATCAGGACACGGTGCGTGGACCGATCGGGGCTCGGAGACGGCGCGTGGACCGATCGGGGCCTGGGAGACGACGCGTGGACCGATCGGGGCTTAGGAAACGACGCGTGTACCTATCGGGGCTCAGGAGACAGCGAGTGGACCTATTGAGGCTCAGGAGACAGCGAGTGGACCTATTGGGGCTCAGGAGACGGCGCAGGGACCGATCGGGGCTCGGAGACGGCGCGTGGAACGATCGGGGCTCAGGAGACGGCGCGTTAACCGATTGGGGCTTAGGAGACGATGAGTGGACCGATCGGGGCTCGAAGACGGCGCGTGGACCGATCGGGGCTCGGAGACAGCGCGTCGACCGATCGGGGTTCGGAGACGGCGCGTGGACCGATCGGGGCTCAGGAAGCGGCGCCTAGACCGATCGTGGCTCGGAGACGGCGCGTGGAGGCATCGGGCCTAAGAAGACGACGCATGGACCGAGCGGGGCGCAGGAGACGGCGCGAGGAGCGATCGGGGGTCAGGAGAAGACGCGTCAATTGATCGGGGCTCAGGAGAGGACGCGTCGACGCATCGGGGCTCAGGAGACGGCGCGTGGACCGACCGGGGCTCAGGAGACTCGCGTGGATCGATCGGGGCTCAGGAGGCGACGCGTGGACCCATCGGGGCTCGGAGACGGCGTGTGGACGTATCGGGGCTTAGGAGACGACGCGTGGACGGATCGGGGCTCAGGAGAAGGCGCGTGAACCGATCGGCGCTCGGAGACGGCGCGTGGACCGATCGGGGCTTAGGAGACGATGCGCGGACCGATCGAAGGTCAGGAGGTGGCGCGTGGACCCATCGGGGCTCGTAGACGGCACGTGGACCGATCAGGGCTTAGGAGACGACTCGTGGACCGATCGGGGCTCAGGAGATAGCGCGTGGACCGGTCGGGGCTTAGGAGACGGCGCGTGGACCGATCGGAGCTAGGAGACGGCGCGTGGACCGATCGGGGCTCAGGAGATGGCGTGTGAACCAATCGGCGCTCGGACACGGCGCGTGGACCGATCGTGGCTTAGGAGAAGGCGCGTGGACCGATCGGGGCTCAGGAGACGGGGCGCGGACTGACCGGGGCTCAGGTGACTCGCGTGGATCGATCGGGGCTCCGGAGGCGCCGTGTGGACCGATGGGGACCAGGAGACAGTGCGTGGACCGATCAGGGCTCGGAGCCGGCGCGTGGACCGGTCGGGGCTTAGGAGACGACGCGTGGACCGATCGGGGCTCAGGAGACGACGCGTGGACCGATTGGGGCTTAGGAGACGACTCGTGGACCGATCGGGTCTCAGGAGATGGCACGTGAACCAATTGGCGCTCGGACACGGCGCGTGGACCGATCGTGGCTTAGGAGAAGGCGCGTGGAACGATCGGGGCTCAGGAGACGGCGCGTGGATCGATCGGTGCTCGAAGACGACGCGTGGACCGATTGGGGCTCAGGAGACGGTGCGTGAACCAATCGGTGCTCGGAGACGGCGCGTGGACCGATCGGGGCTCCGGAGACGGCGCGTGGACCGATCGGGGCTTAGGAGACGACGCGTGGACAGATTGGGGCTTAGGAATCGGCGCGTGGACCGATCGGGACTCCGGGACGGCGCGTGGACCGATCGGGGCTCAGGAGACGGCGCGTGGATCGATCGGCGCTCAGGAGACGGCGCGTGGAGTGACCGGGGCTTAGGAGACGATAAGTGGACCGATTGGAGCTCAGGAGACGGCGCGTGGAGCGATCGGGGGTAAGAAGACGACGCATTGACCGCGCGCGGCTCAGGAGACGACGCGTGGAGCGGTCGGGGCTCGGAAACGGCGGGTGGACCGATTGGGGCTCAGGAGGCCGCGCGTGGGCCGATCGCGGCTCGGCGCCACCACGTGGACGGATCGGGGCTCAGGAGGCTGCGCGTGGTCCGATCATGGCTCGGCGACGGCGCGTGGACCGATCGCGGCTCGGAGACGGCGCGTGGAACGATCGGGGCTCAGGAGACGGTGCGTGAACCAATCGGCGCTCGGACACGGCGCGCGGACCGATCGTGGCTTACGAGAAGGCGCGTGGAACGATTGGGGCTCAGGAGACGGCGCGTGGACCGATTGGGGCTTACGAGACGGCGCGTGGACCGATTGGGGCTCAGGAAGCGGCGCCAGGACCGATCGTGTCTCCGAGACGACGCGTGGAGGCATCGGGGCTAAGAAGACAACGCATGGACCGAGCGGGGCTCAGGAGACGGCGCGAGGAGCGATCGGGGCTCAGGAGAAGACGCGTCAATTGATCGGGGCTCAGGAAGACGACGCGGCGACGGATCGGGGATTAGGAGACGACGCGTGGACCGATTGGGGCTTAGGAGACGATGTGTGGACCGATCGGGGCTTAGGAGACGGCACGTGAATCGATCGGTGCCCAGGAGACGGCGCGTGAACCGGTCGGTGCCCAGGAGACGGCGCGTGAACCGGTGGGGGCTTAGGAGACGACGCGTCGACCGATCGGGGCTCAGGGAAAGGCGTGTGGACCGATCGAGGCTCAGGAGACGGCGCCTGGACCGATCGGGGCTCGGCGACTGCGCGTGGACGGATCGGGGCTCAGGAGACGGCGCGTGGGCCGATCGGGGCTCCGAGACGGCGCGTGGACCGATCGGGGATGAGGAGAAGGCGCGTGGACCGATCGGGGCTTAGGAGATGGCGCGTAGACCGATCGGGGCTCGGAGACGGCGCGTGGAACGATCGGAGCTCGGAGACGGCGCGTGGACCGAGAGGGCTCTGGAACCGGCGCACGGACGGATCGTGGCTCGGAGACGGCGCGTGGAGGCATCGGGGCTTTGAAGACGACGCGTGGACCGAGAGGGCTCTGGAAGCGGCGCACGGACGAATCGTGGCTCGGAGACGGCGCGTGGAGGCATCGGGGCTTTGAAGACGACGCGTGGACCAAACGGTGCTCAGAAAACGATGCGTGGAGCGATCGGGGCTCAGGAGACGGCGCGTGGACCGATCGGGGCTCAGGAGCCGGCGCGTGGACCGATTGGGGCTCGGATACGGCGCGTGAACCAACCGGGACTCAGGAGCCCGCGCGTGGACCGATCCCGGCTCGGCGACGGCGCGTTGACCGATGGGGGCTCAGGAGCCGCGCGTGGACCGATCATGTCTCGGTGACGGCGCGTGGACCGATCGGGGCTTAGGTGACGATGCGTGGACCGATTGGGGCTCAGGAAGCAGCGCCTGGACCGATCGTGGCTCTGAGACGGCACGAGGAGGCATCTGGGCTTGGAAGACGACGCGTGGATCGATCGAGGCTCGGAGACGGCGCGTGAACCGACCGGGGCTCAGGAGGCCGCGCGTGGACCGATCGAGGCTCAGGAGGCCACGCCTGGACCGATCCGGGCTCCGCGACGGCGCGTGGACCGATCGAGGCTCGGAGACGACGCGGGTACGGATCGGGGATTCGGCGATGACGCGTGGACGGATCCGGGCTCAGGAGACGGCGCGTGGACGGATCGGGGCTCAGAGACGGCGCGTGGAACGATCGGGGCTCAGGAGACGGCGCGTGAACCTATCGGCGCTCGGAGACGGCGCGTGGACCGATAGGGGCTTAGGAGACGGCGCGTGGACCGATCGGGGCTCGAAGACGGGGCGTGGAGGCATCGGGGCTAAGAAGACGACGCATGGATCGAGCGGTGCTCAGAAAACGGCGCGTGGACCGATCGGTGCTCGGAGACGATATGTGGACCGATCGGGGCTCAGGTAACGGCGTGTGGAGCGGTTGGGGCTCAGGAGACGACGCGTGGATTGATCGAGGCTCAGAAGACGACGCGTCGACCGATCGGGGCTCAGGAGACGGCGCGTGGATCGATCGGGGCTCGGAGACGCCGCGTGGACCGATCCGGGCTCAGGAGACGGCGCGTGAACCGATTGGCGCTCGGAGACGGCGCGTGGACCGATCGGGGCTTAGGAGACGGCGCGTGGACCGATCGGGGCTCGGAGACATCGCGTGGAATGATCGGGGCTCAGGAGACGGCGCGTGAACCGATCGGGGTTTGGATACGACGCGTGGACCGATCGGGGCTCAGGAGACGGCGCGTGGACCGATCGGGGCTTAGGACACGTTTCGTGGACCGATCGGGGCTCGGAGACGGCGCGTGGACCGACCGGGGCTCGGAGAGGACGCGTGGGCCGATCGGGGCTCGGAGACAGCGCGTGGACCGACTGGGGCTCAGGCGGTTGCGCGTGGACCGATCGGGGCTTGGAGACGGCGCGTTAACCGACCGGGGCTCAGGAGACGACGCGTCGACCGGTCGGGGCTTAGGAGACGAAGCCTGGACCGATCGGGGCTTAGGAGGCGGCGCGTGGAACGATCGGGGCTCAGAATACGGGGCGTGAACCGATCGGCGCTCGGAGGCGGCGCGTCGACCGATCGGGGTTCGGAGACGGCACGAGGACCATCTGGGGCTTAGGAGACGATGCGTGGACCGATCGGGCCTCGGCGACGGCGCGTGGAACGATCGGAGCAAAGGAGACGGCGCGTGAACAGATCGGCGCTCGGAGACGGCGCGTGGATCGATTGGGGCTTAGGAGAAGGCGCGAGGCCCGATCGGGGATCAGGAAGCGACGCAGAGACCGATCGTGGCTCGGAGACGGCGCGTGGACCGATCGGGGCTCGGCCATGGCGCGTGGACCGATCGGCGCTCGGCGATGGCGCGTGTACCGATCAGGGCTCGGAGACGACGCGTGTACGGATCGAGGTTTGGAGACGGCGCGTGAACCGATCGGAGCTCGGACACGGCCCGTGGACGGATCAGGGCTTAGGAGACGGCGCGTGGACTAATTGGGGCTTAGGAGACGACGCGTGGACCGATCGGGGCTCGGAAACGACGCGTTAACCGAGCGGGGCTTAGGAGACTACGCGTGGACCGATCGGGGCTTAGGAGACAACGCGTGGACCGATCGGGGCTTAGAAGACGACGGGTGGACCGATCGGGGCTCAGGAGACGGCGCGTGGACCGACCGGGGCTCAGGAGGCGACACGTGGACCCATCGGGGCTCGGAGACGACGTGTGGACGGATTGGGGTGTAGGCGACGACGCGTCGACCGATCGGAGCTCGGAGACGGCGCGTGGAACGATCGGGGCTCAGAAGACGACGCGTCGACCGACCGGGGCTCAGGAGACGGCGCGTAAAATGATCGGCGCTCGGAGAGGGCGCGTGGACCGATTGGGACTTAAGAGACGACGGGCGAACCGATCGGGGCTTAGGAGACGGCACGTGAATCGATCGGGGCACAGGAGACGGCGCGTGCACCGGTCGGGGCTTAGGAGACGACGCGTCGACCGATCGGGGCTCGGCGATGGCGCGTGGGCCGATCAGGGCTCGGAGACGACGCGTGGACCGATCGGAGCTCGGACACGGCCCGTGGACGGATCGGGGCTTAGGAGACGGCGCATGGACTAATTGGGGCTCAGGAGACGACGCGTGGACCGATCGGGGCTCGGAAACGACGCGTTAACCGAGCGGGGCTTAGGAGACTACGCGTGGACCGATCGGGGCGTAGGAGACGACGCGTGTACCTATCGGGGCTCACGAGACAGCGTGTGGACCGATTTGGGCTCAGGAGACGGCGCGTGGATCGATCGGGGCTCGGAGACGGCGCGTGGAACGATCGGGGCACAGGAGACGGCGCGTGAAGTTATCGGCGCTCGGAGACGGCGCGTGGACCGACCGGGGCTCAGGAGGCGACGCGTGGACCCATCGGGGCTCGGAGACGGCGTGTGGACCGATCGGGTCTTAGGAGACGATACGTGGACCGATCGGGTCTTAGGAGACGACGCGTGGACCGATCGGGCCTCGGAGACGGCGCGTGGACTGATCGGGGCTTAGGAGCCGACGCGTGGACGCATCGGGGTTCGGAGACGATGCGTGGAACGATCGGGGCTCAGGAGACGGCGCGTGAACCGATCGGCCCTCGGAGACGGTGCGAGGAGGCGTCTGGGGTTAGAAGACGACGCGTGGACCGATCGGGGCTCAGGCAACGGCGCGTTAACCGATTGGGGCTTAGGAGACGATGCGTGGTCCGATCGGGGCTCAGGAGCCTCGCGTGGATCGATCGGGGCTCCGGAGGCGCCGCGTTGACCCATAGGGATCAGGAGACAGTGCGTGGACCGATCGGGGCTCGGAGACGGCGCGTGGACTGATCGGGGCCTGGAGACGGCGCGTGTAACGATCGGGGCTCAGGAGACGGCACGTGGACCGATCGGGGCCCCGGAGGCGCCGCGTGGACCCATGGGCATCAGGAGACAGTGCGTGGACCGATCGGGGCTCGGAGACGGCGCGTGGACCGATCGGGGCTCGGAGACAGCGCGTGGACCGACTGGGGCTCAGGCGGTTTCGCGTGGACCAATTGGGGTTCGGCGACGGCGCGTGGACCGATCGAGGCTCGGAGACGACGCGTGTACGGATCGGGGATTCGGGGACGACGCGTGGAACGATCCGGGCTCAGGAGACGGTGCGTTGACCGATCGGGGCTCGGAGACGGCGCGTGGACCGACCGGGGCTTAGGAGAAGGCGCTTGGACCGATCGGGGCTTAGGAGACGGCGCGTGGGCCGATCGGAGCTCGGAGACGGCGCGACGAACGATCGGGGCTCAGGAGACGGCGCGTGAACCGATCGGCGCTCGGAGACGGCGCGCGGACCGATCGGGGCTCAGGAGAAGACGCGTGGGTCGACCGGGGCTCAGAAGACGATGCGTCGACCGATCGGGGCTCAGGTGACGGCGCGCGGACCGACCGGGGCTCAGGAGACGGCGCGTGAAATGATCGGCGCTCGGAGAGGGCGCGTGGACCGATTGGGACTTAAGAGACGACGGGTGAACCGATCGGGGCTTAAGAGACGGCACGTGAATCGATCGGGGCTCAGGAGAAGGGGTGTGGACCGATCGGGGCTCAGGAGAAGGGGTGTGGACCGATCGGGGCTCAGGAGACGGCGCGTTAAATAATCGGCGCTCGGAGAGGGCGCGTGGACCGATCGGGGCTCGGCGATGGCACGTGGACCGATCAGGGCTCGGAGACGACGCGTGTACGGATCGAGGTTTGGAGACGGCGCGTGAAGCGATCGGAGCTCGGACACGGCCCGTGGACGGATCAGGGCTTAGGAGACGGCGCGTGGACTAATTGGGGCTTAGGAGACGACGCGTGGACCGATCGGGGCTCGGAAACGACGCGTTAACCGAGCGGAGCTTAGGAGACTACGCGTGGACCGATCGGGGCTTAGGAGACAACGCGTGGACCGATCGGGGCTTAGAAGACGACGGGTGGACCGATCGGGGCTCAGGAGACGGCGCGTGGACCGACCGGGGCTCAGGAGGCGACTCGTGGACCCATCGGGGCTCGGAGACGACGTGTGGACGGATTGGGGTGTAGGCGACGACGCGTCGACCGATCGGAGCTCGGAGACGGCGCGTGGAACGATCGGGGCTCAGAAGACGACGCGTCGACCGATCCGGGCTCAGGTGACGGCGCGCCGACCGACCGGGGCTCAGGAGACGGCGCGTGAAATGATCGGCGCTCGGAGAGGGCGCGTGGACCGATTGGGACTTAAGAGACGACGGGCGAACCGATCGGGGCTTAGGAGACGGCACGTGAATCGATCGGGGCACAGGAGACGGCGAGTGCACCAGTCGGGGCTTAGGAGACGACGCGTCGACCGATCGGGGCTCAGGAGAAGGGGTGTGGACCGATCGGGGCTCGGCGATGGCGCGTGGACCGATCGGGGCTCGGCGATGGCGCGTGGGCCGATCAGGGCTCGGAGACGACGCGTGGACCGATCGGAACTCGGACACGGCCCGTGGACGGATCGGGGCTTAGGAGACGGCGCATGGACTAATTGGGGCTCAGGAGACGACGCGTGGACCGATCGGGGCTCGGAAACGACGCGTTAACCGAGCGGGACTTAGGAGACTACGCGTGGACCGATCGGGGCGTAGGAGACGACGCGTGTACCTATCGGGGCTCACGAGACAGCGTGTGGACCGATTTGGGCTCAGGAGACGGCGCGTGGATCGATCGGGGCTCGGAGACGGCGCGTGGAACGATCGGGGCTCAGGAGACGGCGCGTGAAGTTATCGGCGCTCGGAGACGGCGCGTGGACCGACCGGGGCTCAGGAGGCGACGCGTGGACCCATCGGGGCTCGGAGACGGCGTGTGGACCGATCGGGTCTTAGGAGACGATACGTGGACCGATCGGGTCTTAGGAGACGATGCGTGGACCGATCGGGCCTCGGAGACGGCGCGTGGACTGATCGGGGCTTAGGAGCCGACGCGTGGACCCATCGGGGTTCGGAGACGATGCGTGGAACGATCGGGGCTCAGGAGACGGCGCGTGAACCGATCGGCCCTCGGAGACGGTGCGAGGAGGCGTCTGGGGTTAGAAGACGACGCGTGGACCGATCGGGGCTCAGGCAACGGCGCGTTAACCGATTGGGGCTTAGGAGACGATGCGTGGTCCGATCGGGGCTCAGGAGCCTCGCGTGGATCGATCGGGGCTCGGGAGGCGCCGCGTTGACCCATAGGGATCAGGAGACAGTGCGTGGACCGATCGGGGCTCGGAGACGACGCGTGGACCGATCGGGGCTTAGGAGGGGACCCGTCGACCGATCGGGGCTCAGGAGTCGACGCGTGGACGGATCGGTGCTCAGGAAGCGGCGCCTGGACCGATCGGGGCTCCGAGACGACGCGTTAACCGAGCGGGGCTTAGGAGACTATGCGGGGATCGATCGGGGCTCGGAGACAGCGCGTGTACCGACTGGGGCTCAGGAGGTTGCGCGTGGACCGATCGGGGCTCGGAGAAGGCGCGTGGACCGATCGTGGCTCAGGAAGCGGCGCCTGGACCGATCGGAGCTCGGAAACGGCCCGTGGGCAGATCGGGGCTTAGGATACGGCGCGTGGTGGCATCGGGGCTAGGAAGACGACGCATGGACCGAGCGGGGCTCAGGAGACCGCGCGAGGAGCGATCGGGGCTCAGGAGAAGACGCGTCAATTGATCGGGGCTCAGGAGACGACGCGTGGACCGATCGGGGCTCGGAGACGGCGCGTGGAACGATCAGGGCTCAGGAGACGGCGCGTGAAATGATCGGCGCTCTGAGACGGCGCGTGGACCGATTGTGGCTTACGAGACGGCGCGTGGATCGATCGGGGCTCAGGAAGCGGCGCCTGGACCTATCGTGGCTCGGAGACGGCGCGTGGAGGCATCGGGGCTAAGAACACGACGCATGGACCGAGCGGGGCTCAGGAAACGGCGCGAGGGGCGATCGGGGCTCAGGAGAAGACGCGTCAATTGATCGGGGCTCAGGAGACGACGCGGCGACGGTTCGGGGCTTAGGAGACGACGGATGGACCGATCAGGGCTCAGGAAACGGCGCGTGGACCGAACGGTGCTCGGAGACGGCGCGTGGACCGGTCGGGGCTTAGGAGACGACGCCTGGACAGATCGGGGCTTAGGAGGCGGCGTGTGGAACGATCGGTGCTCAGGAGACGGCTCGTGCACCAATCGGCGCTCGGAGACGGCGCGTGGAGCGATCGGGGCTCGGAGACGACGCGTGTAGGGATCGGGGATTCGGCGATGACGCGTGGACCGATCCGGGCTCAGGAGACGGCGCGTGGACCGATCGGGGCTCGAAGACGGCGCGTGGAACGATCGGGGCTCAGGAGACGGCGCGTGGAGGCATCGGGGCTAAGGAGACGACGCATGGATCGAGCGGGGCTCAGGAGACGGCGCGAGGAGCGATCGGGGCTCGGAGACGGCGCGTGGAGGCATCGGGGCTTTGAAGACGACGCGTGGACCGAACGGTGCTCAGAAAACGGCGCGTGGACCGATCGGTGCTCGAAGACGATGCGTGGACCGATCGGGGCTCCGGAAACGGCTTGTGGAGCGGTTGGGGCTCAGGAGACGACGCGTGGGTCGATCGGGGCTCAGAAGACGACGCGTCGACCGATCTGGGCTCAGGAGACGGCGCGTGGATCGATCGAGGCTCGGAGACGCCGCGTGGAAAGATCGGGGCTCAGGAGACGGCGCTTGAACTTATCGGCGCTCGGAGACGGCGCGTGGACCGATCGGAGCTTAGGATACAGCGCATGGACCGATCGGGGCTCAGGAAGCGGCGCCTGGACCGATCGTGGCTCGGAGACGGCGCGTGGAGGCATCGGGGCTAAGAAGACGACACATGGACCGATCGGGGCTCAGGAAACGGCGTGTGGACCGACCGGAGTTCGGAGACGACGCGTGGACCGATCGGGGCTCAGGAGACGGCGCGAGGAGCGATCGGGCTCAGGAGAAGACGCGTCAATTGATCGTGGCTCAGTAGACCGCGCGTGGACCGATCGCGGCTCGGCGACTGCGCGTGGATGGATCGGGGCTCAGGAGACAGCGCGTGGACCGATCGGGGCTCAGGAAGCGGCGCCTGGACCGATCGTGGCTCGGAGACGACGCGTGGAGGCATCGGGGCTAAGAAGACGACGCATGGACCGATCGGGGCTCAGGAAACGGCGTGTGGACCGATCAGAGCTCGGAGACGACGCGTGGACCGATCGGGGCTTAGGAGACTACGCGTATACCTATCGGGGCTCAGGAGACAGCGCGTGGACCGATCGGGGCTCAGGAGGCGGCGCGTGGATCGATCGGGGCTCGGAGACGGCGCGTGTACGGTTCGGGGATTCGGGGACGACGCGTGGAACGATCCGGGCTCAGGAGACGGCGCGTGGACCGATCGGGGTTCGGAGACGGCGCGTGGAACGATCGGGGCTTAGGAGATGGCGCTTGGACCGATCGGGGCTTAGGAGACGGCGCGTTTACCGATCGCGGCTCGGAGACGGCCCGTGGGCAGATCGGGGCTTAGGAGACGGCGCGTGGGCCGAACGGGGCTCAGGAGACGGCGCGTGGACCGGTCGGGGCTTAGGAGACGACGCCTGGACAGATCGGGGCTTAGGAGGCGGCGTGTGGAACGATCGGTGCTCAGGAGACGGCTCGTGCACCAATCGGCGCTCGGAGACGGCGCGTGGAGCGATCGGGGCTCGGAGACGACGCGTGTACGGATCGGGGATTCGGCGATGACGTGTGGACCGATCCGGGCTCAGGAGACGGCGCGTGGACCGATCGGGGCTCGAAGACGGCGCGTGGAACGATCGGGGCTCAGGAGACGGCGCGTGGAGGCATCGGGGCTAAGGAGACGACGCATGGATCGAGCGGAGCTCAGGAGACGGCGCGAGGAGCGATCGGGGCTCGGAGACGGCGCGTGGAGGCATCGGGGCTTTGAAGACGACGCGTGGACCGAACGGTGCTCAGAAAACGGCGCGTGGACCGATCGGTGCTCGAAGACGATGCGTGGACCGATCGGGGCTCCGGAAACGGCTTGTGGAGCGGTTGGGGCTCAGGAGACGACGCGTGGGTCGATCGGGGCTCAGAAGACGACGCGTCGACCGATCTGGGCTCAGGAGTCGGCGCGTGGATCGATCGAGGCTCGGAGACGCCGCGTGGAAAGATCGGGGCGCAGGAGACGGCGCTTGAACTTATCGGCGCTCGGAGACGGCGCGTGGACCGATCGGAGCTTAGGATACGGCGCATAGACCGATCGGGGCTCAGGAAGCGGCGCCTGGACCGATCGTGGCTCGGAGACGGCGCGTGGAGGCATCGGGGCTAAGAAGACGACACATGGACCGATCGGGGCTCAGGAAACGGCGTGTGGACCGACCGGAGTTCGGAGACGACGCGTGGACCGATCGGGGCTCAGGAGACGGCGCGAGGAGCGATCGGGCTCAGGAGAAGACGCGTCAATTGATCGTGGCTCAGGAGACGACGCGTCGACGGATCGGGGCTTAGGAGACGACGCGTCGACCGATCGGGGCTCAGGAGGCGGCGCGTTGACCGATTGGCAGTCACGAGACGGCGCGTAGACCGAGTGGGCCTCGGATACGGCGCGTGAACCGACCGGGGCTCAGGAGGCCGCGCGTGGACCGATCGCAGCTCGGCGACGGCGCGTGGACCGGTCGGGGCTCGGAGACGACGCGTGAACCGATCGGGGCTCAGGAGACGGCGCGTGGACTGATCGGTGCTCGGAGACGGCGCGTGGACGGACAGTGGCTTAGAATGCGTCACGCGGATCGATCGGGGCTCGGAGACGGCGTGTGGACGTATCGGGTGTTAAGAGACGATGCGTGGACCGATCGGGGCTCAGGTGATAGCGCGTGGACGGATCGGGGCTTCGGAGACGGTACGTGGACCGATCGAGGCTCGGAGACGGCGCGTGGACCGACCGGGGCTCAGGAGGCCGCGCGTGGACCGATCGGGGAGCGGCGACGGCGCGTGGACCGATCGGGGCTCAGGAGACGACGCGTGGGTCGATCGGGGCTCAGAAGACGACGCGTCGACCGATCGGGGCTCAGGTGACGGCGCGCGGACCGACCGGGGCTCAGGAGACGGCGCGTGAAATGATCGGCGCTCGGAGAGGGCGCGTGGACCGATTGGGACTTAAGAGACGACGGGTGAACCGATCGGGGCTTAGGAGACGGCACGTGAATCGATCGGGGATCAGGAGAAGGGGTGTGGACCGATCGGGGCTCAGGAGACGGCGCGTGAAATGATCGGCGCTAGGAGAGGGCGCGTGGACCGATCGGGGCTCGGCGATGGCGCGTGGACCGATCAGGGCTCGGAGACGACGCGTGTACGGATCGAGGTTTGGAGACGGCGCGTGAACCGATCGGAGCTCGGACACGGCCCGTGGACGGATCAGGGCTTAGGAGACGGCGCGTGGACTAATTGGGGCTCAGGAGACGACGCGTGGACCGATCGGGGCTCGGAAACGACGCGTTAACCGAGCAGGGCTTAGGAGACGGCGCGTGCACCGGTCGGGGCTTAGGAGACGACGCGTCGACAGTTCGGGGCTCAGGAGAAGGGGTGTGGACAGATCGGGGCTTAGGAGACGGCGCGTGGGCCGATCAGAGGTCGGTGACGGCGCGTGGAACGATCGGGGCTCAGGCGACGGCGCGTGGACCGATCGGGGCTTAGGAGACGGTGCGTCGACCGACCGGAGATCGGGAGATGACGCGTGGACCGATCGGGGCTCTGGAAGCGTCGCACGGACCGATCGTGGCTCGGAGACGACGCGTGTACGGATCGGGGATTCGGGGACGACGCGTGGAACGATCTGGGCTCAGGAGACGGCGCGTGGACCGATCGGGGCTCGGAGACGGCGCGTGGACCGATCGGGGCTTAGGAGAAGGCGCGTGGACCGATCAGGGCTTAGGAGATGGCACGTGAATCGATCGGCGCTCGGAGAGGGCGCGTGGATCGATCGGGGCTCGGCGATGGCGCGTGGACCGATCGGGGCTCGGCGATGGCGCGTGGACCGATAAGGGCTCGGAGACGACGCGTGTACGGATCGAGGTTTGGAGACGGCGCGTGAACCGATCGGAGCTCGGACACGGCCCGTGGACGGATCAGGGCTTAGGAGACGGCGCGT
This sequence comes from Netelia fuscicornis, assembly GCA_946811545.1. Taxonomy (NCBI): domain Eukaryota; kingdom Metazoa; phylum Arthropoda; class Insecta; order Hymenoptera; family Ichneumonidae; genus Netelia; species Netelia fuscicornis. The sequence goes on along the minus strand of OX328014.1, from coordinate 37,079,284 downwards.
GGACTAATTGGGGCTCAGGAGACGACGCGTGGACCGATCGGGGCTCAGAAACGACGCGTTAACCGAGCAGGGCTTAGGAGACGACGCGTGAACCGATCGGGGCGTAGGAGACAGCGTGTGGACAATTTGGGCTCAGCAGACGGCGCGTGCACCGGTCGGGGCTTAGGAGACGACGCGTCGAGAGATCGGGGCTCAGGAGAAGGGGTTTGGACAGATCGGGGCTCAGGAGACGGCGCGGGGACCGATCGAGGCTCGGCGATGGCGCGTGGACCGATCGGAGCTCGGACTCGGCCCGTGGACGGATCGGGGATTAGGAGACGGCGCATGGACTAATTGGGGCTCAGGAGACAACGCGTGGACCGATCGGGGCTCGGAAACGACGCGTTAACCGAGCGGGGCTTAGGAGACTACGCGTGGACCGATCGGGGCTTAGAAGACGACGCGTCGACCGATCGGGGCTCAGGTAACGGCGCGCGGACCGACCGGGGCTCAGGAGACGGCGCGTGGGCCGAACGGGGCTCAGGAGACGGCGCGTGGACCGGTCGGGGCTTAGGAGACGACGCCTGGACAGATCGGGGCTTAGGAGGCGGCGTGTGGAACGATCGGTGCTCAGGAGACGGCGCGTGCACCGATCGGGGCTCAGGAGACGCCGCGTGGACCGATCGGGGCTCGGAGACGGTGCGTGGAACGATCGGGGCTCAGGAGACGGCGCGTGAAATGATCAGCGCTCTGAGACGGCGCGTGGACCGATTGTGGCTTACGAGACGGCGCGTGGATCGATCGGGGCTCGGAGACGGCGCGTGGGCCGTTCAGGGCTCAGGAGGCCGCGCGTGGACCGATCGTGGCTCGGGAGACGGCGCGTGAACCGATCGGCGCTCGGAGGCGGCGCCTCGACCGATCGGGGCTTATGAGACTGTGCGTAGATCGATCGGAGATCAGGAGACGACGCGTGCACCGATCGGCGCTCTCGAAGCGGCGCGTGGACCGATCGGGGCGTAGGAGACGACGCGTGTACCTATCGGGGCTCAGGAGACAGCGAGTGGACCGATTGGGGCTCAGGAGACGGCGCGTGGACCGATCAGGGCTCGGAGACGGCGCGTGGACCGATCGGGGCTTGGTGACGGCGCGTTTACCGATCGCGGCTCGGAGACGGCCCGTGGGCAGATCGGGGCTTAGGAGACGGCGCGTGGGCCGAACGGGGCTCAGGAGACGGCGCGTGGACCGGTCGGGGCTTAGGAGACGACGCCTGGACAGATCGGGGCTTAGGAGGCGGCGTGTGGAACGATCGGTGCTCAGGAGACGGCTCGTGCACCAATCGGCGCTCGGAGACGGCGCGTGGAGCGATCGGGGCTCGGAGACGGCACGTGGAACGATCGGGGCTCAGGAGACGGTGCGTGGAGGCATGGGGGCTTAGAAGACGACGCATGGACCGAGCGGGGCTCAGGAGACGGCGCGAGGAGCGATCGGTGCTCAGGAGAAGTCGCGTCAATTGATCGGGGCTCAGGAGACGACGCGGCGACTGATCGGCGCTTAGGAGACGACGTGTGGACCGATCGGGGTTTAGGAGAGGACGCGTCGACCGATCGGGGCACAGGAGACGGCGCGTGGACCGATCGGGGTTTAGTAGACGACGCGTGGACCGATCGGGGCTCGGAGACGGCGCGTGGACCGATCGGGGCTTAGGAGACGACGAGTGGACCGATCGGGGCTTAGGAGACGATACGTGGACCGATCGGGGCTCAGGAGGCGGCGCGTGAACCGATCGGGGCTTAGGAGACTACGCGTGTACCTATCGGGGCTCAGGAGACTGCGCGCGGATCGATCGTGGCTCAGGTGACGGCGCGCGGACCGACCGGGGCTCAGGAGACTCGTGTGGATCGATCGGGGCTCCGGAGGCGCCGCGTGGACCGATGGGGATCAGGAGACGGTGCGTGAACCAACCGGAGCTCAGGAGACTGCTCGTGGACCGATCGCGGCTCAGGAGACGGCGCGCAGATCTACCTGGGCTCAGGAGCCTCGCGTGGGCCGATCATGGCTCGGCGACGGCGCGTGGACGGATCGGGGCTCGGAGACGACGCGTGGACCGATGGGGACTCGGATACGGCGCGTGAACCAACCGGGGCTCAGGAGGTCGCGCGTGGACCGATCGCGGCTCGGTGACGGCGCGTGGACCGATCGGGGCTCAGGAGACGGCGCGTGGACCGGTCGGGGCTTAGGAGACTCACGTTGATCGATTGGGGCTCCGGAGGCGGCGCGTGGACCGATCGGGGCTTAGGAGACTACGCGTGTACCTATCGGGGCTCAGGAGACTGTGCGTGGATCGATCGGGGCTCGGATACGGCGCGTGAACCGACCGGGGCTCAGGAGACGGCACGTGGTCCGATCGGGCTCGGAGCCGGCGCGTGAACCAATCGGGGCTCAGGAGGCCGCGCGTGGACCGATCGAGGCTCGGCGACGGCGCGTGGACCGGTCGGGGCTCGGAGACGACGCGTGTACGGATCAGGGCTTGGTGACGGCGCGTTTACCGATAGCAGCTCGGAGACGGCCCGTGGGCGGATCGCAGCTTAGGAGACGGCGCGTGGACCGATCGGGGCTCAGGAAGCGGCGCCTGAACCGATCGGGGCTCAGGAAGCGGCGCCTAGACCGATCGTGGCTTGGAGACGGCGCGTGGAGGCATCGGGGCTAAGAAGACGACGCATGGTCCGAGCGGGGCTCAGGAGACGGCGCGAGGAGCGATCGGGGCTCAGGAGAAGACGCGTCAATTGATCGGGGCTCAGAAATCGGCGCGTCGAGCGATCGGGGCTCAGGAGACGACGCGTGGATCGATCGCGGCTCAGGAAACGACGCGTCGACCGATCGCGGCTCAGGAGACGGCGCGCAGATCTACCTGGGCTCAGGAGCCTCGCGTGGGCCGATCATGGCTCGGCGACGGCGCGTGGACGGCTCGGGGCTCGGAGACGACGCGTGGACCGATGGGGACTCGGATACGGCGCGTGAACCAACCGGGGCTCAGGAGGTCGCGCGTGGACCGATCGCGGCTCGGTGACGGCGCGTGGACCGATCGGGGTTCAGGAGGCCGCGGGTGGACCGATCGCGGCTCGGCGACGGCGCGTGGACCAATCGGTGCTCGGAGACGACGCGTGGACCGATTGGGGCTCGGAGACAGCGCGTGGACCGACTGGGGCTCAGGCGGTTGGGCGTGGACCGATCGGGGCTTGGAGACGGCGCGTTAACCGACCGGGGCTTAGGAGACGATGCGTGGACCGATCGGGGCTCGGAGACGGCGCGTGGACCGACCGGGGCTCAGGAGGATACGCCTGGACCGGTCGGGGCTCGGCGACGGCGCGTGGACCGATCGAGGCTCAGGAGGCCGCGCGTGGACCGATCATGGCTCGGCGACGGCGCGTGGACCAATCGGTGCTTGGAGACGACGCGTGGACCGATCGGGGCTCGGAGACAGCGCGTGGACCGACTGGGGCTCAGGCGGTTGCGCGTAGACCGATCGAGGCTCGGAGACGCCGCTTGGACCGATCGGGGCTTAGGAGACGGCGCGTGGACCGATTGGGGCTTAGGAGACGGCGCGTGGACCGATCGTGGCTCAGGAAGCGGCGCCTGGACCGATCGGGGCTCGGAAACGACGCGTTAACCGAGCGGGGCTTAGGAGATGATACGTGGACCGATCGGGGCTCGGAGACAGCGCGTGTACCGACTGGGGCTTAGGAGGTTGCGCGCGGACCGATCGGCGCTCGGAGATGGCGCGTGGATCGATCGGGGCTTAGGAGACGGCGCGTGGACCGATTGGGGCTTAGGAGACGGCGCGAGGACCGATCGGGGATCAGGAAGCGACGCATAGACCGATCGTGGCTCGGAGACGGCGCGCGGACCGACCGGGGCTCAGGAGGATACGCCTGGACCGATCGGGGCTCGGCGACGGCGCGTGGACCGATCAAGGCTCGGAGACGACGCGTGTACGGATCGGGGATTCGGGGACGACGCGTGGAACGATCCGGGCTCAGGAGACGGCGCGTGGACCGATCGAGGCTCGGAGACGCCGCGTGGAACGATCTGGGCTCAGGTGACGGCGCGTGAACCGATCGGCGCTCGGAGACGGCGCGTGGACCGATCGGGGCTTAGGAGACGATGCGTGAACCGATCGGGGCTCGGAGACGGCGCGTGGACCGACCGGGGCTCGGAGACGGCGCGTGGTGGCATCGGGGCTAAGAAGACGACGCATGGACCGAGCGGGGCTCAGGAGACGGCGCGTGGACCCATCGGGACTCGGAGACGGCGCGTGGACCGATCGGGGCCTAGGAGACGACGCGTGGACTGATCGGGGCGTAGGAAACGACGCGTGTACCTATCGGGGCTCAGGAGACGGCGAGTGGACCTATTGGGGCTCAGGAGACGGCGCAGGGACCGATCGGGGCTCGGAGACGGCGCGTGGAACGATCGGGGCTCAGGAGACGGCGCGTTAACCGATTGGGGCTTAGGAGACGATGAGTGGACCGATCGGGGCTCGGCGACGGCGCGTGGGCCGATCGCGGCTCGGAGACGGCGCGTCGACCGATCGGGGTTCGGAGACGGTACGTGGACCGATCGAGGCTCGGAGACGGCGCGTGCATCGACCGGTGCTGAGGAGGCTGCGTGTGGACCGATCGGGACTCGGCGACGACGCGTGGACTGATCGAGCCTCGGAGACGACGCGTGTATGGGTCGGGTATTAGGGGACGACGCTTGGAACGATTGGGGCTCAGGAGACGGCGCGTGCACCGACCGGCGCTCGGAGACGGCGCGTGCACCGACCGGCGCTCGGAGACAGCGCGTGGAGCGATCGGGGCTCAGGAGACGACGCGTGGTTCGATCGGGGCTCAGGAGACGACGCGTCGACCGATCGGGGCTCAGGAGGCGGCGCGTGGACCGATTGGGAGTCACGAGACGGCGCGTGGACCGAGTGGGGCTCGGATACGGCGCGTGAACCGACCGGGGCTCAGGAGGCCGCGCGTGGACCGATCGCAGCACGGCGACGGCGCGTGGACCGATCGGGGCTCGGAGACGACGCGTGAACCGATCGGGGCTCAGGAGACGGCGCGTGGACTGATCGGTGCTCGGAGACGGCGCGTGGACGGACCGTGGCTTAGAATGCGTCACGCGGATCGATCGGGGCTCGTAGACGGCGCGTGGACCGATCGGGGCTTCGGAGACGGTACGTGGACCGATCGAGGCTCAGGAGTTGGCGCGTGGACCGATCGGGGCTTCGGAGACGGTACGTGGACCGATCGAGGCTCGGAGACGGCGCGTTGACCGATCGGGGCTCAGGAGACGGCGCGTGGACTGATCGGTGCTCGGAGACGGCGTGTGGACGGACCGTGGCTTAGAATGCGTCACGCGGATCGATCGGGGCTCGGAGACGGCGCGTGGACCGACCGGGGCTAAGGATGCAGCGCGTGGACCTATCGAGGCTTAGGAGCCGACGCGTGGACCGATCGGGGCTGAGGAGACGGCGCGTGGACCGAACGGGGCTCGGAGACGGCGCGTGGACCGATCGAGGCTTAGGAGACGACGCGTGGACCGATTGGGGCTCAGGAGGCCGCGCGTGGACCGATCGGGGTTTGGATACGACGCGTGGACCGATCGGGGCTCGGAGACGACGCGTGGACCGATGGGGGCACGGATACGGCGCGTGAAGCAACCGGGGCTCAGGAGGCCGCGCGTGGACCGATCATGGCTCGGCGACGGCGCGTGGACCGATCGGGGTTCGGATACGACGCGTGGACCGATCGGGGCTCGGAAACAGCGCGTGGACCAACCGGGGCTCAGACGGTTGCGCGTGGACCAATTGGGGTTCGGCGACGGCGCGTGGAGCGATCGGGGCTCCGAGTCGGCGCGTTAACCGATCGGGGCTTAGGAGACGATGCGTGGACCGATCGGGGCTCGGAGACGGCGCGTGGACCGACCGGGGCTCAGGAGGATACGCCTGGACCGATCGGGGCTTAGGAGACGACGCGTGGACCAATCGGGGCTCGGAGACGACGCGTGTACGGATCGAGGATTCGGAGACGGCGCGTGGAACGATCGGGGCTCACGAGACGGCACGTGAACCGATCGGGGCTCCGAGACGGCGCGTGGACCGATCGGGGCTTAGGAGACGGCGCGTGGACCGATCGGAACTCAGGAGATGACGCGTGGACCAATTGGGGTTCGGCGACGGCGAGTGGACCGACCGGGGATTAGGAGACGACGCGTCGACCGATCGGGGCTCAGGAGACGGCGCGTGGACCAATTGGGGTTCGGCGACGGCGCGTGGACCGACCGGGGATTAGGAGACGACGCGTCGACCGATCGGGGCTTAGGAGACGACCCGTCGACCGATCGGGGCTTAGGAGACGACGCGTGGACCAATCGGGGCTTAGGAGGCGGCGCGTGGACCCATCGGGGCTCGGAGACGGCGCGTTAACCGATCGGGGCTTAGGAGACGACGCGTGGACCGATCGGGGCTCAGGAGACGGCGCGTGGACGTATCGGGGCTTAGGAGACGATGCGTGAACCGATCGGGGCTCAGGAGACGGCGCGTGGACCGATCGGGGCTCGGAGACGGCGCGTGTACGGATCGAGGCTTGGAGACAGCGCGTGGACCGATCGGAGCTCCGAAACGGCCCGTGGGCAGATCGGGGCTTAGGAGACGGCGCGTGGTGGCATCGGGGCTAAGAAGACGACGCATGGACCGAGCGGGGCTGAGGAGACGGCGCGAGGAGCGATCGGGGCTCGGAGACGGCGCGTGGACCGATCGGGGCCTAGGAGACGACGCGTGGACTGATCGGGGCGTAGGAAACGACGCGTGTACCTATCGGGGCTCAGGAGACAGCGAGTGGACCCATTGGGGCTCAGGAGACGGCGCAGGGACCGATCGGGGCTCGGAGACGGCGCGTGGAACGATCGGGGCTCAGGAGACGGCGCGTGGACCGATCGGGGCTTCGGAGACGGTACGTGGACCGATCGAGGCTCAGGAGTTGGCGCGTGGACCGATCGGGGCTTCGGAGACGGTACGTGGACCGATCGAGGCTCGGAGACCGCGCGTTGACCGATCGGGGCTCAGGAGACGGCGCGTGGACTGATCGGTGCTCGGAGACGGCGTGTGGACGGACCGTGGCTTAGAATGCGTCACGCGGATCGATCGGGGCTCGGAGACGGCGCGTGGACCGACCGGGGCTAAGGAGGCAGCGCGTGGACCTATCGAGGCTTAGGAGCCGACGCGTGGACCGATCGGGGCTGAGGAGACGGCGCGTGGACCGAACGGGGCTCGGAGACGGCGCGTGGACCGATCGGGGCTCAGGAGGCGGCGCGTGAACCGATCGGCGCTCGGAGACGGCGCGTGGACCGATCGGGGCTTAGGAGACGGCGCGTGGACCGATCGAGGCTTAGGAGACGACGCGTGGACCGATTGGGGCTCAGGAGGCCGCGCGTGGACCGATCGGGGTTTGGATACGACGCGTGGACCGATCGGGGCTCGGAGACGACGCGTGGACCGATGGGGGCACGGATACGGCGCGTGAAGCAACCGGGGCTCAGGAGGCCGCGCGTGGACCGATCATGGCTCGGCGACGGCGCGTGGACCGATCGGGGTTCGGATACGACGCGTGGACCGATCGGGGCTCGGAAACAGCGCGTGGACCAACCGGGGCTCAGACGGTTGCGCGTGGACCAATTGGGGTTCGGCGACGGCGCGTGGAGCGATCGGGGCTCCGAGTCGGCGCGTTAACCGATCGGGGCTTAGGAGACGATGCGTGGACCGATTGGGGCTCGGAGACGGCGCGTGGACCGACCGGGGCTCAGGAGGATACGCCTGGACCGATCGGGGCTCGGCGACGGCGCGTGGACCGATCGAGGCTCGGAGACGACGCGTGTACGGATCGAGGATTCGGAGACGGCGCGTGGAACGATCGGGGCTCACGAGGCGGCACGTGAACCGATCGGGGCTCCGAGACGGCGCGTGGACCGATCGGGGCTTAGGAGACGGCGCGTGGACCGATCGGAACTCAGGAGATGACGCGTGGACCGATCGGGGCTCTGGAAGCGGCGCACGGACCGATCGTGGCTCGGAGACGGCGCGTGGACCGAGCGGGGCTCAGGAGACGGCGCGTGGACCAATTGGGGTTCGGCGACGGCGCGTGGACCGACCGGGGATTAGGAGACGACGCGTCGACCGATCGGGGCTTAGGAGACGACCCGTCGACCGATCGGGGCTTAGGAGACGACGCGTGGACCAATCGGGGCTTAGGAGGCGGCGCGTGGACCCATCGGGGCTCGGAGACGGCGCGTTAACCGATCGGGGCTTAGGAGACGACGCGTGGACCGATCGGGGCTCAGGAGACGGCGCGTGGACGTATCGGGGCTTAGGAGACGATGCGTGAACCGATCGGGGCTCAGGAGACGGCGCGTGGACCGATCGGGGCTCGGAGACGGCGCGTGTACGGATCGAGGCTTGGAGACAGCGCGTGGACCGATCGGAGCTCCGAAACGGCCCGTGGGCAGATCGGGGCTTAGGAGACGGCGCGTGGTGGCATCGGGGCTAAGAAGACGACGCATGGACCGAGCGGGGCTGAGGAGACGGCGCGAGGAGCGATCGGGGCTCAGGAGGCGCCGCGTGGACCGATGGGGATCAGGACACGGTGCGTGGACCGATCGGGGCTCGGAGACGGCGCGTGGACCGATCGGGGCCTAGGAGACGACGCGTGGACTGATCGGGGCGTAGGAAACGACGCGTGTACCTATCGGGGCTCAGGAGACAGCGAGTGGACCTATTGGGGCTCAGGAGACGGCGCAGGGACCGATCGGGGCTCGGAGACGGCGCGTGGAACGATCGGGGCTCAGGAGACGGCGCGTGGACCGATCGGGGCTTCGGAGACGGTACGTGGACCGATCGAGGCTCAGGAGTTGGCGCGTGGACCGATCGGGGCTTCGGAGACGGTACGTGGACCGATCGAGGCTCGGAGACGGCGCGTTGACCGATCGGGGCTCAGGAGACGGCGCGTGGACTGATCGGTGCTCGGAGACGGCGTGTGGACGGACCGTGGCTTAGAATGCGTCACGCGGATCGATCGGGGCTCGGAGACGGCGCGTGGACCGACCGGGGCTAAGGAGGCAGCGCGTGGACCTATCGAGGCTTAGGAGCCGACGCGTGGACCGATCGGGGCTGAGGAGACGGCGCGTGGACCGAACGGGGCTCGGAGACGGCGCGTGGACCGATCGGGGCTCAGGAGGCGGCGCGTGAACCGATCGGCGCTCGGAGACGGCGCGTGGACCGATCGGGGCTTAGGAGACGGCGCGTGGACCGATCGAGGCTTAGGAGACGACGCGTGGACCGATTGGGGCTCAGGAGGCCGCGCGTGGACCGATCGGGGTTTGGATACGACGCGTGGACCGATCGGGGCTCGGAGACGACGCGTGGACCGATGGGGGCACGGATACGGCGCGTGAAGCAACCGGGGCTCAGGAGGCCGCGCGTGGACCGATCATGGCTCGGCGACGGCGCGTGGACCGATCGGGGTTCGGATACGACGCGTGGACCGATCGGGGCTCGGAAACAGCGCGTGGACCAACCGGGGCTCAGACGGTTGCGCGTGGACCAATTGGGGTTCGGCGACGGCGCGTGGAGCGATCGGGGCTCCGAGTCGGCGCGTTAACCGATCGGGGCTTAGGAGACGATGCGTGGACCGATCGGGGCTCGGAGACGGCGCGTGGACCGACCGGGGCTCAGGAGGATACGCCTGGACCGATCGGGGCTCGGCGACGGCGCGTGGACCGATCGAGGCTCGGAGACGACGCGTGTACGGATCGAGGATTCGGAGACGGCGCGTGGAACGATCGGGGCTCACGAGACGGCACGTGAACCGATCGGGGCTCCGAGACGGCGCGTGGACCGATCGGGGCTTAGGAGACGGCGCGTGGACCGATCGGAACTCAGGAGATGACGCGTGGACCGATCGGGGCTCTGGAAGCGGCGCACGGACCGATCGTGGCTCGGAGACGGCGCGTGGACCGAGCGGGGCTCAGGAGACGGCGCGTGGACCAATTGGGGTTCGGCGACGGCGCGTGGACCGACCGGGGATTAGGAGACGACGCGTCGACCGATCGGGGCTTAGGAGACGACCCGTCGACCGATCGGGGCTTAGGAGACGACGCGTGGACCAATCGGGGCTTAGGAGGCGGCGCGTGGACCCATCGGGGCTCGGAGACGGCGCGTTAACCGATCGGGGCTTAGGAGACGACGCGTGGACCGATCGGGGCTCAGGAGACGGCGCGTGGACGTATCGGGGCTTAGGAGACGATGCGTGAACCGATCGGGGCTCAGGAGACGGCGCGTGGACCGATCGGGGCTCGGAGACGGCGCGTGTACGGATCGAGGCTTGGAGACGGCGCGTGGACGGATCGGAGCTCCGAAACGGCCCGTGGGCAGATCGGGGCTTAGGAGACGGCGCGTGGTGGCATCGGGGCTAAGAAGACGACGCATGGACCGAGCGGGGCTGAGGAGACGGCGCGAGGAGCGATCGGGGCTCAGGAGGCGCCGCGTGGACCGATGGGGATCAGGACACGGTGCGTGGACCGATCGGGGCTCGGAGACGGCGCGTGGACCGATCGGGGCCTAGGAGACGACGCGTGGACTGATCGGGGCGTAGGAAACGACGCGTGTACCTATCGGGGCTCAGGAGACAGCGAGTGGACCTATTGGGGCTCAGGAGACGGCGCAGGGACCGATCGGGGCTCGGAGACGGCGCGTGGAACGATCGGGGCTCAGGAGACGGCGCGTGGACCGATCGGGGCTTCGGAGACGGTACGTGGACCGATCGAGGCTCAGGAGTTGGCGCGTGGACCGATCGGGGCTTCGGAGACGGTACGTGGACCGATCGAGGCTCGGAGACGGCGCGTTGACCGATCGGGGCTCAGGAGACGGCGCGTGGACTGATCGGTGCTCGGAGACGGCGTGTGGACGGACCGTGGCTTAGAATGCGTCACGCGGATCGATCGGGGCTCGGAGACGGCGCGTGGACCGACCGGGGCTAAGGAGGCAGCGCGTGGACCTATCGAGGCTTAGGAGCCGACGCGTGGACCGATCGGGGCTGAGGAGACGGCGCGTGGACCGAACGGGGCTCGGAGACGGCGCGTGGACCGATCGGGGCTCAGGAGGCGGCGCGTGAACCGATCGGCGCTCGGAGACGGCGCGTGGACCGATGGGGGCTTAGGAGACGGCGCGTGGACCGATCGAGGCTTAGGAGACGACGCGTGGACCGATTGGGGCTCAGGAGGCCGCGCGTGGACCGATCGGGGTTTGGATACGACGCGTGGACCGATCGGGGCTCGGAGACGACGCGTGGACCGATGGGGGCACGGATACGGCGCGTGAAGCAACCGGGGCTCAGGAGGCCGCGCGTGGACCGATCATGGCTCGGCGACGGCGCGTGGACCGATCGGGGTTCGGATACGACGCGTGGACCGATCGGGGCTCGGAAACAGCGCGTGGACCAACCGGGGCTCAGACGGTTGCGCGTGGACCAATTGGGGTTCGGCGACGGCGCGTGGAGCGATCGGGGCTCCGAGTCGGCGCGTTAACCGATCGGGGCTTAGGAGACGATGCGTGGACCGATCGGGGCTCGGAGACGGCGCGTGGACCGACCGGGGCTCAGGAGGATACGCCTGGACCGATCGGGGCTCGGCGACGGCGCGTGGACCGATCGAGGCTCGGAGACGACGCGTGTACGGATCGAGGATTCGGAGACGGCGCGTGGAACGATCGGGGCTCACGAGGCGGCACGTGAACCGATCGGGGCTCCGAGACGGCGCGTGGACCGATCGGGGCTTAGGAGACGGCGCGTGGACCGATCGGAACTCAGGAGATGACGCGTGGACCGATCGGGGCTCTGGAAGCGGCGCACGGACCGATCGTGGCTCGGAGACGGCGCGTGGACCGAGCGGGGCTCAGGAGACGGCGCGTGGACCAATTGGGGTTCGGCGACGGCGCGTGGACCGACCGGGGATTAGGAGACGACGCGTCGACCGATCGGGGCTTAGGAGACGACCCGTCGACCGATCGGGGCTTAGGAGACGACGCGTGGACCAATCGGGGCTTAGGAGGCGGCGCGTGGACCCATCGGGGCTCGGAGACGGCGCGTTAACCGATCGGGGCTTAGGAGACGACGCGTGGACCGATCGGGGCTCAGGAGACGGCGCGTGGACGTATCGGGGCTTAGGAGACGATGCGTGAACCGATCGGGGCTCAGGAGACGGCGCGTGGACCGATCGGGGCTCGGAGACGGCGCGTGTACGGATCGAGGCTTGGAGACAGCGCGTGGACCGATCGGAGCTCCGAAACGGCCCGTGGGCAGATCGGGGCTTAGGAGACGGCGCGTGGTGGCATCGGGGCTAAGAAGACGACGCATGGACCGAGCGGGGCTGAGGAGACGGCGCGAGGAGCGATCGGGGCTCAGGAGGCGCCGCGTGGACCGATGGGGATCAGGACACGGTGCGTGGACCGATCGGGGCTCGGAGACGGCGCGTGGACCGATCGGGGCCTAGGAGACGACGCGTGGACTGATCGGGGCGTAGGAAACGACGCGTGTACCTATCGGGGCTCAGGAGACAGCGAGTGGACCTATTGGGGCTCAGGAGACGGCGCAGGGACCGATCGGGGCTCGGAGACGGCGCGTGGAACGATCGGGGCTCAGGAGACGGCGCGTGGACCGATCGGGGCTTCGGAGACGGTACGTGGACCGATCGAGGCTCAGGAGTTGGCGCGTGGACCGATCGGGGCTTCGGAGACGGTACGTGGACCGATCGAGGCTCGGAGACGGCGCGTTGACCGATCGGGGCTCAGGAGACGGCGCGTGGACTGATCGGTGCTCGGAGACGGCGTGTGGACGGACCGTGGCTTAGAATGCGTCACGCGGATCGATCGGGGCTCGGAGACGGCGCGTGGACCGACCGGGGCTAAGGAGGCAGCGCGTGGACCTATCGAGGCTTAGGAGCCGACGCGTGGACCGATCGGGGCTGAGGAGACGGCGCGTGGACCGAACGGGGCTCGGAGACGGCGCGTGGACCGATCGGGGCTCAGGAGGCGGCGCGTGAACCGATCGGCGCTCGGAGACGGCGCGTGGACCGATCGGGGCTTAGGAGACGGCGCGTGGACCGATCGAGGCTTAGGAGACGACGCGTGGACCGATTGGGGCTCAGGAGGCCGCGCGTGGACCGATCGGGGTTTGGATACGACGCGTGGACCGATCGGGGCTCGGAGACGACGCGTGGACCGATGGGGGCACGGATACGGCGCGTGAAGCAACCGGGGCTCAGGAGGCCGCGCGTGGACCGATCATGGCTCGGCGACGGCGCGTGGACCGATCGGGGTTCGGATACGACGCGTGGACCGATCGGGGCTCGGAGACGACGCGTGGACCGATGGGGGCACGGATACGGCGCGTGAAGCAACCGGGGCTCAGGAGGCCGCGCGTGGACCGATCATGGCTCGGCGACGGCGCGTGGACCGATCGGGGTTCGGATACGACGCGTGGACCGATCGGGGCTCGGAAACAGCGCGTGGACCAACCGGGGCTCAGACGGTTGCGCGTGGACCAATTGGGGTTCGGCGACGGCGCGTGGAGCGATCGGGGCTCCGAGTCGGCGCGTTAACCGATCGGGGCTTAGGAGACGATGCGTGGACCGATCGGGGCTCGGAGACGGCGCGTGGACCGACCGGGGCTCAGGAGGATACGCCTGGACCGGTCGGGGCTCGGCGACGGCGCGTGGACCGATCGAGGCTCGGAGACGACGCGTGTACGGATCGAGGATTCGGAGACGGCGCGTGGAACGATCGGGGCTCACGAGACGGCACGTGAACCGATCGGGGCTCCGAGACGGCGCGTGGACCGATCGGGGCTTAGGAGACGGCGCGTGGACCGATCGGAACTCAGGAGATGACGCGTGGACCGATCGGGGCTCTGGAAGCGGCGCACGGACCGATCGTGGCTCGGAGACGGCGCGTGGACCGATCGGGGCTCAGGAGACGGCGCGTGGACGTATCGGGGCTTAGGAGACGATGCGTGAACCGATCGGGGCTCAGGAGACGGCGCGTGGACCGATCGGGGCTCGGAGACGGCGCGTGTACGGATCGAGGCTTGGAGACGGCGCGTGGACCGATCGGAGCTCCGAAACGGCCCGTGGGCAGATCGGGGCTTAGGAGACGGCGCGTGGTGGCATCGGGGCTAAGAAGACGACGCATGGACCGAGCGGGGCTGAGGAGACGGCGCGAGGAGCGATCGGGGCTCAGGAGGCGCCGCGTGGACCGATGGGGATCAGGACACGGTGCGTGGACCGATCGGGACTCGGCGACGACGCGTGGACTGATCGAGCATCGGAGACGACGCGTGTATGGGTCGGGTATTAGGGGACGACGCTTGGAACGATTGGGGCTCAGGAGACGGCGCGTGCACCGACCGGCGCTCGGAGACGGCGCGTGCACCGACCGGCGCTCGGAGACAGCGCGTGGAGCGATCGGGGCTCAGGAGACGACGCGTGGTTCGATCGGGGCTCAGGAGACGACGCGTCGACCGATCGGGGCTCAGGAGGCGGCGCGTGGACCGATTGGGAGTCACGAGACGGCGCGTGGACCGAGTGGGGCTCGGATACGGCGCGTGAACCGACCGGGGCTCAGGAGGCCGCGCGTGGACCGATCACAGCTCGGCGACGGCGCGTGGACCGATCGGGGCTCGGAGACGACGCGTGAACCGATCGGGGCTCAGGAGACGGCGCGTGGACTGATCGGTGCTCGGAGACGGCGCGTGGACGGACCGTGGCTTAGAATGCGTCACGCGGATCGATCGGGGCTCGGAGACGGCGCGTGGACCAATCGGGGCTTCGGAGACGGTACGTGGACCGATCGAGGCTCAGGAGTTGGCGCGTGGACCGATCGGGGCTTCGGAGACGGTACGTGGACCGATCGAGGCTCGGAGACGGCGCGTTGACCGATCGGGGCTCAGGAGACGGCGCGTGGACTGATCGGTGCTCGGAGACGGCGTGTGGACGGACCGTGGCTTAGAATGCGTCACGCGGATCGATCGGGGCTCGGAGACGGCGCGTGGACCGACCGGGGCTAAGGATGCAGCGCGTGGACCTATCGAGGCTTAGGAGCCGACGCGTGGACCGATCGGGGCTGAGGAGACGGCGCGTGGACCGAACGGGGCTCGGAGACGGCGCGTGGACCGATCGAGGCTTAGGAGACGACGCGTGGACCGATTGGGGCTCAGGAGGCCGCGCGTGGACCGATCGGGGTTTGGATACGACGCGTGGACCGATCGGGGCTCGGAGACGACGCGTGGACCGATGGGGGCACGGATACGGCGCGTGAAGCAACCGGGGCTCAGGAGGCCGCGCGTGGACCGATCATGGCTCGGCGACGGCGCGTGGACCGATCGGGGTTCGGATACGACGCGTGGACCGATCGGGGCTCGGAAACAGCGCGTGGACCAACCGGGGCTCAGACGGTTGCGCGTGGACCAATTGGGGTTCGGCGACGGCGCGTGGAGCGATCGGGGCTCCGAGTCGGCGCGTTAACCGATCGGGGCTTAGGAGACGATGCGTGGACCGATCGGGGCTCGGAGACGGCGCGTGGACCGACCGGGGCTCAGGAGGATACGCCTGGACCGATCGGGGCTCGGCGACGGCGCGTGGACCGATCGAGGCTCGGAGACGACGCGTGTACGGATCGAGGATTCGGAGACGGCGCGTGGAACGATCGGGGCTCACGAGACGGCACGTGAACCGATCGGGGCTCCGAGACGGCGCGTGGACCGATCGGGGCTTAGGAGACGGCGCGTGGACCGATCGGAACTCAGGAGATGACGCGTGGACCGATCGGGGCTCTGGAAGCGGCGCACGGACCGATCGTGGCTCGGAGACGGCGCGTGGACCGATCGGGGCTCAGGAGACGGCGCGTGGACCAATTGGGGTTCGGCGACGGCGAGTGGACCGACCGGGGATTAGGAGACGACGCGTCGACCGATCGGGGCTTAGGAGACGACCCGTCGACCGATCGGGGCTTAGGAGACGACGCGTGGACCAATCGGGGCTTAGGAGGCGGCGCGTGGACCCATCGGGGCTCGGAGACGGCGCGTTAACCGATCGGGGCTCACGAGACGGCACGTGAACCGATCGGGGCTCCGAGACGGCGCGTGGACCGATCGGGGCTTAGGAGACGGCGCGTGGACCGATCGGAACTCAGGAGATGACGCGTGGACCGATCGGGGCTCTGGAAGCGGCGCACGGACCGATCGTGGCTCGGAGACGGCGCGTGGACCGATCGGGGCTCAGGAGACGGCGCGTGGACCAATTGGGGTTCGGCGACGGCGCGTGGACCGACCGGGGATTAGGAGACGACGCGTCGACCGATCGGGGCTTAGGAGACGACCCGTCGACCGATCGGGGCTTAGGAGACGACGCGTGGACCAATCGGGGCTTAGGAGGCGGCGCGTGGACCCATCGGGGCTCGGAGACGGCGCGTTAACCGATCGGGGCTTAGGAGACGACGCGTGGACCGATCGGGGCTCAGGAGACGGCGCGTGGACGTATCGGGGCTTAGGAGACGATGCGTGAACCGATCGGGGCTCAGGAGACGGCGCGTGGACCGATCGGGGCTCGGAGACGGCGCGTGTACGGATCGAGGCTTGGAGACAGCGCGTGGACCGATCGGAGCTCCGAAACGGCCCGTGGGCAGATCGGGGCTTAGGAGACGGCGCGTGGTGGCATCGGGGCTAAGAAGACGACGCATGGACCGAGCGGGGCTGAGGAGACGGCGCGAGGAGCGATCGGGGCTCGGAGACGGCGCGTGGACCGATCGGGGCCTAGGAGACGACGCGTGGACTGATCGGGGCGTAGGAAACGACGCGTGTACCTATCGGGGCTCAGGAGACAGCGAGTGGACCTATTGGGGCTCAGGAGACGGCGCAGGGACCGATCGGGGCTCGGAGACGGCGCGTGGAACGATCGGGGCTCAGGAGACGGCGCGTGGACCGATCGGGGCTTCGGAGACGGTACGTGGACCGATCGAGGCTCAGGAGTTGGCGCGTGGACCGATCGGGGCTTCGGAGACGGTACGTGGACCGATCGAGGCTCGGAGACGGCGCGTTGACCGATCGGGGCTCAGGAGACGGCGCGTGGACTGATCGGTGCTCGGAGACGGCGTGTGGACGGACCGTGGCTTAGAATGCGTCACGCGGATCGATCGGGGCTCGGAGACGGCGCGTGGACCGACCGGGGCTAAGGAGGCAGCGCGTGGACCTATCGAGGCTTAGGAGCCGACGCGTGGACCGATCGGGGCTGAGGAGACGGCGCGTGGACCGAACGGGGCTCGGAGACGGCGCGTGGACCGATCGGGGCTCAGGAGGCGGCGCGTGAACCGATCGGCGCTCGGAGACGGCGCGTGGACCGATCGGGGCTTAGGAGACGGCGCGTGGACCGATCGAGGCTTAGGAGACGACGCGTGGACCGATTGGGGCTCAGGAGGCCGCGCGTGGACCGATCGGGGTTTGGATACGACGCGTGGACCGATCGGGGCTCGGAGACGACGCGTGGACCGATGGGGGCACGGATACGGCGCGTGAAGCAACCGGGGCTCAGGAGGCCGCGCGTGGACCGATCATGGCTCGGCGACGGCGCGTGGACCGATCGGGGTTCGGATACGACGCGTGGACCGATCGGGGCTCGGAAACAGCGCGTGGACCAACCGGGGCTCAGACGGTTGCGCGTGGACCAATTGGGGTTCGGCGACGGCGCGTGGAGCGATCGGGGCTCCGAGTCGGCGCGTTAACCGATCGGGGCTTAGGAGACGATCCGTGGACCGATTGGGGCTCGGAGACGGCGCGTGGACCGACCGGGGCTCAGGAGGATACGCCTGGACCGATCGGGGCTCGGCGACGGCGCGTGGACCGATCGAGGCTCGGAGACGACGCGTGTACGGATCGAGGATTCGGAGACGGCGCGTGGAACGATCGGGGCTCACGAGGCGGCACGTGAACCGATCGGGGCTCCGAGACGGCGCGTGGACCGATCGGGGCTTAGGAGACGGCGCGTGGACCGATCGGAACTCAGGAGATGACGCGTGGACCGATCGGGGCTCTGGAAGCGGCGCACGGACCGATCGTGGCTCGGAGACGGCGCGTGGACCGAGCGGGGCTCAGGAGACGGCGCGTGGACCAATTGGGGTTCGGCGACGGCGCGTGGACCGACCGGGGATTAGGAGACGACGCGTCGACCGATCGGGGCTTAGGAGACGACCCGTCGACCGATCGGGGCTTAGGAGACGACGCGTGGACCAATCGGGGCTTAGGAGGCGGCGCGTGGACCCATCGGGGCTCGGAGACGGCGCGTTAACCGATCGGGGCTTAGGAGACGACGCGTGGACCGATCGGGGCTCAGGAGACGGCGCGTGGACGTATCGGGGCTTAGGAGACGATGCGTGAACCGATCGGGGCTCAGGAGACGGCGCGTGGACCGATCGGGGCTCGGAGACGGCGCGTGTACGGATCGAGGCTTGGAGACAGCGCGTGGACCGATCGGAGCTCCGAAACGGCCCGTGGGCAGATCGGGGCTTAGGAGACGGCGCGTGGTGGCATCGGGGCTAAGAAGACGACGCATGGACCGAGCGGGGCTGAGGAGACGGCGCGAGGAGCGATCGGGGCTCAGGAGGCGCCGCGTGGACCGATGGGGATCAGGACACGGTGCGTGGACCGATCGGGGCTCGGAGACGGCGCGTGGACCGATCGGGGCCTAGGAGACGACGCGTGGACTGATCGGGGCGTAGGAAACGACGCGTGTACCTATCGGGGCTCAGGAGACAGCGAGTGGACCTATTGGGGCTCAGGAGACGGCGCAGGGACCGATCGGGGCTCGGAGACGGCGCGTGGAACGATCGGGGCTCAGGAGACGGCGCGTGGACCGATCGGGGCTTCGGAGACGGTACGTGGACCGATCGAGGCTGAGGAGTTGGCGCGTGGACCGATCGGGGCTTCGGAGACGGTACGTGGACCGATCGAGGCTCGGAGACGGCGCGTTGACCGATCGGGGCTCAGGAGACGGCGCGTGGACTGATCGGTGCTCGGAGACGGCGTGTGGACGGACCGTGGCTTAGAATGCGTCACGCGGATCGATCGGGGCTCGGAGACGGCGCGTGGACCGACCGGGGCTAAGGAGGCAGCGCGTGGACCTATCGAGGCTTAGGAGCCGACGCGTGGACCGATCGGGGCTGAGGAGACGGCGCGTGGACCGAACGGGGCTCGGAGACGGCGCGTGGACCGATCGGGGCTCAGGAGGCGGCGCGTGAACCGATCGGCGCTCGGAGACGGCGCGTGGACCGAACGGGGCTCGGAGACGGCGCGTGGACCGATCGAGGCTTAGGAGACGACGCGTGGACCGATTGGGGCTCAGGAGGCCGCGCGTGGACCGATCGGGGTTTGGATACGACGCGTGGACCGATCGGGGCTCGGAGACGACGCGTGGACCGATGGGGGCACGGATACGGCGCGTGAAGCAACCGGGGCTCAGGAGGCCGCGCGTGGACCGATCATGGCTCGGCGACGGCGCGTGGACCGATCGGGGTTCGGATACGACGCGTGGACCGATCGGGGCTCGGAAACAGCGCGTGGACCAACCGGGGCTCAGACGGTTGCGCGTGGACCAATTGGGGTTCGGCGACGGCGCGTGGAGCGATCGGGGCTCCGAGTCGGCGCGTTAACCGATCGGGGCTTAGGAGACGATGCGTGGACCGATCGGGGCTCGGAGACGGCGCGTGGACCGACCGGGGCTCAGGAGGATACGCCTGGACCGATCGGGGCTCGGCGACGGCGCGTGGACCGATCGAGGCTCGGAGACGACGCGTGTACGGATCGAGGATTCGGAGACGGCGCGTGGAACGATCGGGGCTCACGAGACGGCACGTGAACCGATCGGGGCTCCGAGACGGCGCGTGGACCGATCGGGGCTTAGGAGACGGCGCGTGGACCGATCGGAACTCAGGAGATGACGCGTGGACCGATCGGGGCTCTGGAAGCGGCGCACGGACCGATCGTGGCTCGGAGACGGCGCGTGGACCGATCGGGGCTCAGGAGACGGCGCGTGGACGTATCGGGGCTTAGGAGACGATGCGTGAACCGATCGGGGCTCAGGAGACGGCGCGTGGACCTATCGGGGCTCGGAGACGGCGCGTGTACGGATCGAGGCTTGGAGACGGCGCGTGGACCGATCGGAGCTCCGAAACGGCCCGTGGGCAGATCGGGGCTTAGGAGACGGCGCGTGGTGGCATCGGGGCTAAGAAGACGACGCATGGACCGAGCGGGGCTGAGGAGACGGCGCGAGGAGCGATCGGGGCTCAGGAGGCGCCGCGTGGACCGATGGGGATCAGGACACGGTGCGTGGACCGATCGGGACTCGGCGACGACGCGTGGACTGATCGAGCCTCGGAGACGACGCGTGTATGGGTCGGGTATTAGGGGACGACGCTTGGAACGATTGGGGCTCAGGAGACGGCGCGTGCACCGACCGGCGCTCGGAGACGGCGCGTGCACCGACCGGCGCTCGGAGACAGCGCGTGGAGCGATCGGGGCTCAGGAGACGACGCGTGGTTCGATCGGGGCTCAGGAGACGACGCGTCGACCGATCGGGGCTCAGGAGGCGGCGCGTGGACCGATTGGGAGTCACGAGACGGCGCGTGGACCGAGTGGGGCTCGGATACGGCGCGTGAACCGACCGGGGCTCAGGAGGCCGCGCGTGGATCGATCACAGCTCGGCGACGGCGCGTGGACCGATCGGGGCTCGGAGACGACGCGTGAACCGATCGGGGCTCAGGAGACGGCGCGTGGACTGATCGGTGCTCGGAGACGGCGCGTGGACGGACCGTGGCTTAGAATGCGTCACGCGGATCGATCGGGGCTCGGAGACGGCGCGTGGACCAATCGGGGCTTCGGAGACGGTACGTGGACCGATCGAGGCTCAGGAGTTGGCGCGTGGACCGATCGGGGCTTCGGAGACGGTACGTGGACCGATCGAGGCTCGGAGACGGCGCGTTGACCGATCGGGGCTCAGGAGACGGCGCGTGGACTGATCGGTGCTCGGAGACGGCGTGTGGACGGACCGTGGCTTAGAATGCGTCACGCGGATCGATCGGGGCTCGGAGACGGCGCGTGGACCGACCGGGGCTAAGGATGCAGCGCGTGGACCTATCGAGGCTTAGGAGCCGACGCGTGGACCGATCGGGGCTGAGGAGACGGCGCGTGGACCGAACGGGGCTCGGAGACGGCGCGTGGACCGATCGAGGCTTAGGAGACGACGCGTGGACCGATTGGGGCTCAGGAGGCCGCGCGTGGACCGATCGGGGTTTGGATACGACGCGTGGACCGATCGGGGCTCGGAGACGACGCGTGGACCGATGGGGGCACGGATACGGCGCGTGAAGCAACCGGGGCTCAGGAGGCCGCGCGTGGACCGATCATGGCTCGGCGACGGCGCGTGGACCGATCGGGGTTCGGATACGACGCGTGGACCGATCGGGGCTCGGAAACAGCGCGTGGACCAACCGGGGCTCAGACGGTTGCGCGTGGACCAATTGGGGTTCGGCGACGGCGCGTGGAGCGATCGGGGCTCCGAGTCGGCGCGTTAACCGATCGGGGCTTAGGAGACGATGCGTGGACCGATCGGGGCTCGGAGACGGCGCGTGGACCGACCGGGGCTCAGGAGGATACGCCTGGACCGATCGGGGCTCGGCGACGGCGCGTGGACCGATCGAGGCTCGGAGACGACGCGTGTACGGATCGAGGATTCGGAGACGGCGCGTGGAACGATCGGGGCTCACGAGACGGCACGTGAACCGATCGGGGCTCCGAGACGGCGCGTGGACCGATCGGGGCTTAGGAGACGGCGCGTGGACCGATCGGAACTCAGGAGATGACGCGTGGACCGATCGGGGCTCTGGAAGCGGCGCACGGACCGATCGTGGCTCGGAGACGGCGCGTGGACCGATCGGGGCTCAGGAGACGGCGCGTGGACCAATTGGGGTTCGGCGACGGCGAGTGGACCGACCGGGGATTAGGAGACGACGCGTCGACCGATCGGGGCTTAGGAGACGACCCGTCGACCGATCGGGGCTTAGGAGACGACGCGTGGACCAATCGGGGCTTAGGAGGCGGCGCGTGGACCCATCGGGGCTCGGAGACGGCGCGTTAACCGATCGGGGCTCACGAGACGGCACGTGAACCGATCGGGGCTCCGAGACGGCGCGTGGACCGATCGGGGCTTAGGAGACGGCGCGTGGACCGATCGGAACTCAGGAGATGACGCGTGGACCGATCGGGGCTCTGGAAGCGGCGCACGGACCGATCGTGGCTCGGAGACGGCGCGTGGACCGATCGGGGCTCAGGAGACGGCGCGTGGACCAATTGGGGTTCGGCGACGGCGCGTGGACCGACCGGGGATTAGGAGACGACGCGTCGACCGATCGGGGCTTAGGAGACGACCCGTCGACCGATCGGGGCTTAGGAGACGACGCGTGGACCAATCGGGGCTTAGGAGGCGGCGCGTGGACCCATCGGGGCTCGGAGACGGCGCGTTAACCGATCGGGGCTTAGGAGACGACGCGTGGACCGATCGGGGCTCAGGAGACGGCGCGTGGACGTATCGGGGCTTAGGAGACGATGCGTGAACCGATCGGGGCTCAGGAGACGGCGCGTGGACCGATCGGGGCTCGGAGACGGCGCGTGTACGGATCGAGGCTTGGAGACAGCGCGTGGACCGATCGGAGCTCCGAAACGGCCCGTGGGCAGATCGGGGCTTAGGAGACGGCGCGT
Organism: Netelia fuscicornis; assembly: GCA_946811545.1. NCBI lineage: Eukaryota > Metazoa > Arthropoda > Insecta > Hymenoptera > Ichneumonidae > Netelia > Netelia fuscicornis. The sequence continues at coordinate 37,056,413 of OX328014.1, read as the reverse complement.
GGTGGCATCGGGGCTAAGAAGACGACGCATGGACCGAGCGGGGCTGAGGAGACGGCGCGAGGAGCGATCGGGGCTCGGAGACGGCGCGTGGACCGATCGGGGCCTAGGAGACGACGCGTGGACTGATCGGGGCGTAGGAAACGACGCGTGTACCTATCGGGGCTCAGGAGACAGCGAGTGGACCTATTGGGGCTCAGGAGACGGCGCAGGGACCGATCGGGGCTCGGAGACGGCGCGTGGAACGATCGGGGCTCAGGAGACGGCGCGTGGACCGATCGGGGCTTCGGAGACGGTACGTGGACCGATCGAGGCTCAGGAGTTGGCGCGTGGACCGATCGGGGCTTCGGAGACGGTACGTGGACCGATCGAGGCTCGGAGACGGCGCGTTGACCGATCGGGGCTCAGGAGACGGCGCGTGGACTGATCGGTGCTCGGAGACGGCGTGTGGACGGACCGTGGCTTAGAATGCGTCACGCGGATCGATCGGGGCTCGGAGACGGCGCGTGGACCGACCGGGGCTAAGGAGGCAGCGCGTGGACCTATCGAGGCTTAGGAGCCGACGCGTGGACCGATCGGGGCTGAGGAGACGGCGCGTGGACCGAACGGGGCTCGGAGACGGCGCGTGGACCGATCGGGGCTCAGGAGGCGGCGCGTGAACCGATCGGCGCTCGGAGACGGCGCGTGGACCGATCGGGGCTTAGGAGACGGCGCGTGGACCGATCGAGGCTTAGGAGACGACGCGTGGACCGATTGGGGCTCAGGAGGCCGCGCGTGGACCGATCGGGGTTTGGATACGACGCGTGGACCGATCGGGGCTCGGAGACGACGCGTGGACCGATGGGGGCACGGATACGGCGCGTGAAGCAACCGGGGCTCAGGAGGCCGCGCGTGGACCGATCATGGCTCGGCGACGGCGCGTGGACCGATCGGGGTTCGGATACGACGCGTGGACCGATCGGGGCTCGGAAACAGCGCGTGGACCAACCGGGGCTCAGACGGTTGCGCGTGGACCAATTGGGGTTCGGCGACGGCGCGTGGAGCGATCGGGGCTCCGAGTCGGCGCGTTAACCGATCGGGGCTTAGGAGACGATGCGTGGACCGATTGGGGCTCGGAGACGGCGCGTGGACCGACCGGGGCTCAGGAGGATACGCCTGGACCGATCGGGGCTCGGCGACGGCGCGTGGACCGATCGAGGCTCGGAGACGACGCGTGTACGGATCGAGGATTCGGAGACGGCGCGTGGAACGATCGGGGCTCACGAGGCGGCACGTGAACCGATCGGGGCTCCGAGACGGCGCGTGGACCGATCGGGGCTTAGGAGACGGCGCGTGGACCGATCGGAACTCAGGAGATGACGCGTGGACCGATCGGGGCTCTGGAAGCGGCGCACGGACCGATCGTGGCTCGGAGACGGCGCGTGGACCGAGCGGGGCTCAGGAGACGGCGCGTGGACCAATTGGGGTTCGGCGACGGCGCGTGGACCGACCGGGGATTAGGAGACGACGCGTCGACCGATCGGGGCTTAGGAGACGACCCGTCGACCGATCGGGGCTTAGGAGACGACGCGTGGACCAATCGGGGCTTAGGAGGCGGCGCGTGGACCCATCGGGGCTCGGAGACGGCGCGTTAACCGATCGGGGCTTAGGAGACGACGCGTGGACCGATCGGGGCTCAGGAGACGGCGCGTGGACGTATCGGGGCTTAGGAGACGATGCGTGAACCGATCGGGGCTCAGGAGACGGCGCGTGGACCGATCGGGGCTCGGAGACGGCGCGTGTACGGATCGAGGCTTGGAGACAGCGCGTGGACCGATCGGAGCTCCGAAACGGCCCGTGGGCAGATCGGGGCTTAGGAGACGGCGCGTGGTGGCATCGGGGCTAAGAAGACGACGCATGGACCGAGCGGGGCTGAGGAGACGGCGCGAGGAGCGATCGGGGCTCAGGAGGCGCCGCGTGGACCGATGGGGATCAGGACACGGTGCGTGGACCGATCGGGGCTCGGAGACGGCGCGTGGACCGATCGGGGCCTAGGAGACGACGCGTGGACTGATCGGGGCGTAGGAAACGACGCGTGTACCTATCGGGGCTCAGGAGACAGCGAGTGGACCTATTGGGGCTCAGGAGACGGCGCAGGGACCGATCGGGGCTCGGAGACGGCGCGTGGAACGATCGGGGCTCAGGAGACGGCGCGTGGACCGATCGGGGCTTCGGAGACGGTACGTGGACCGATCGAGGCTCAGGAGTTGGCGCGTGGACCGATCGGGGCTTCGGAGACGGTACGTGGACCGATCGAGGCTCGGAGACGGCGCGTTGACCGATCGGGGCTCAGGAGACGGCGCGTGGACTGATCGGTGCTCGGAGACGGCGTGTGGACGGACCGTGGCTTAGAATGCGTCACGCGGATCGATCGGGGCTCGGAGACGGCGCGTGGACCGACCGGGGCTAAGGAGGCAGCGCGTGGACCTATCGAGGCTTAGGAGCCGACGCGTGGACCGATCGGGGCTGAGGAGACGGCGCGTGGACCGAACGGGGCTCGGAGACGGCGCGTGGACCGATCGGGGCTCAGGAGGCGGCGCGTGAACCGATCGGCGCTCGGAGACGGCGCGTGGACCGATCGGGGCTTAGGAGACGGCGCGTGGACCGATCGAGGCTTAGGAGACGACGCGTGGACCGATTGGGGCTCAGGAGGCCGCGCGTGGACCGATCGGGGTTTGGATACGACGCGTGGACCGATCGGGGCTCGGAGACGACGCGTGGACCGATGGGGGCACGGATACGGCGCGTGAAGCAACCGGGGCTCAGGAGGCCGCGCGTGGACCGATCATGGCTCGGCGACGGCGCGTGGACCGATCGGGGTTCGGATACGACGCGTGGACCGATCGGGGCTCGGAGACGACGCGTGGACCGATGGGGGCACGGATACGGCGCGTGAAGCAACCGGGGCTCAGGAGGCCGCGCGTGGACCGATCATGGCTCGGCGACGGCGCGTGGACCGATCGGGGTTCGGATACGACGCGTGGACCGATCGGGGCTCGGAAACAGCGCGTGGACCAACCGGGGCTCAGACGGTTGCGCGTGGACCAATTGGGGTTCGGCGACGGCGCGTGGAGCGATCGGGGCTCCGAGTCGGCGCGTTAACCGATCGGGGCTTAGGAGACGATGCGTGGACCGATCGGGGCTCGGAGACGGCGCGTGGACCGACCGGGGCTCAGGAGGATACGCCTGGACCGGTCGGGGCTCGGCGACGGCGCGTGGACCGATCGAGGCTCGGAGACGACGCGTGTACGGATCGAGGATTCGGAGACGGCGCGTGGAACGATCGGGGCTCACGAGACGGCACGTGAACCGATCGGGGCTCCGAGACGGCGCGTGGACCGATCGGGGCTTAGGAGACGGCGCGTGGACCGATCGGAACTCAGGAGATGACGCGTGGACCGATCGGGGCTCTGGAAGCGGCGCACGGACCGATCGTGGCTCGGAGACGGCGCGTGGACCGATCGGGGCTCAGGAGACGGCGCGTGGACGTATCGGGGCTTAGGAGACGATGCGTGAACCGATCGGGGCTCAGGAGACGGCGCGTGGACCGATCGGGGCTCGGAGACGGCGCGTGTACGGATCGAGGCTTGGAGACGGCGCGTGGACCGATCGGAGCTCCGAAACGGCCCGTGGGCAGATCGGGGCTTAGGAGACGGCGCGTGGTGGCATCGGGGCTAAGAAGACGACGCATGGACCGAGCGGGGCTGAGGAGACGGCGCGAGGAGCGATCGGGGCTCAGGAGGCGCCGCGTGGACCGATGGGGATCAGGACACGGTGCGTGGACCGATCGGGACTCGGCGACGACGCGTGGACTGATCGAGCCTCGGAGACGACGCGTGTATGGGTCGGGTATTAGGGGACGACGCTTGGAACGATTGGGGCTCAGGAGACGGCGCGTGCACCGACCGGCGCTCGGAGACGGCGCGTGCACCGACCGGCGCTCGGAGACAGCGCGTGGAGCGATCGGGGCTCAGGAGACGACGCGTGGTTCGATCGGGGCTCAGGAGACGACGCGTCGACCGATCGGGGCTCAGGAGGCGGCGCGTGGACCGATTGGGAGTCACGAGACGGCGCGTGGACCGAGTGGGGCTCGGATACGGCGCGTGAACCGACCGGGGCTCAGGAGGCCGCGCGTGGACCGATCACAGCTCGGCGACGGCGCGTGGACCGATCGGGGCTCGGAGACGACGCGTGAACCGATCGGGGCTCAGGAGACGGCGCGTGGACTGATCGGTGCTCGGAGACGGCGCGTGGACGGACCGTGGCTTAGAATGCGTCACGCGGATCGATCGGGGCTCGGAGACGGCGCGTGGACCAATCGGGGCTTCGGAGACGGTACGTGGACCGATCGAGGCTCAGGAGTTGGCGCGTGGACCGATCGGGGCTTCGGAGACGGTACGTGGACCGATCGAGGCTCGGAGACGGCGCGTTGACCGATCGGGGCTCAGGAGACGGCGCGTGGACTGATCGGTGCTCGGAGACGGCGTGTGGACGGACCGTGGCTTAGAATGCGTCACGCGGATCGATCGGGGCTCGGAGACGGCGCGTGGACCGACCGGGGCTAAGGATGCAGCGCGTGGACCTATCGAGGCTTAGGAGCCGACGCGTGGACCGATCGGGGCTGAGGAGACGGCGCGTGGACCGAACGGGGCTCGGAGACGGCGCGTGGACCGATCGAGGCTTAGGAGACGACGCGTGGACCGATTGGGGCTCAGGAGGCCGCGCGTGGACCGATCGGGGTTTGGATACGACGCGTGGACCGATCGGGGCTCGGAGACGACGCGTGGACCGATGGGGGCACGGATACGGCGCGTGAAGCAACCGGGGCTCAGGAGGCCGCGCGTGGACCGATCATGGCTCGGCGACGGCGCGTGGACCGATCGGGGTTCGGATACGACGCGTGGACCGATCGGGGCTCGGAAACAGCGCGTGGACCAACCGGGGCTCAGACGGTTGCGCGTGGACCAATTGGGGTTCGGCGACGGCGCGTGGAGCGATCGGGGCTCCGAGTCGGCGCGTTAACCGATCGGGGCTTAGGAGACGATGCGTGGACCGATCGGGGCTCGGAGACGGCGCGTGGACCGACCGGGGCTCAGGAGGATACGCCTGGACCGATCGGGGCTCGGCGACGGCGCGTGGACCGATCGAGGCTCGGAGACGACGCGTGTACGGATCGAGGATTCGGAGACGGCGCGTGGAACGATCGGGGCTCACGAGACGGCACGTGAACCGATCGGGGCTCCGAGACGGCGCGTGGACCGATCGGGGCTTAGGAGACGGCGCGTGGACCGATCGGAACTCAGGAGATGACGCGTGGACCGATCGGGGCTCTGGAAGCGGCGCACGGACCGATCGTGGCTCGGAGACGGCGCGTGGACCGATCGGGGCTCAGGAGACGGCGCGTGGACCAATTGGGGTTCGGCGACGGCGAGTGGACCGACCGGGGATTAGGAGACGACGCGTCGACCGATCGGGGCTTAGGAGACGACCCGTCGACCGATCGGGGCTTAGGAGACGACGCGTGGACCAATCGGGGCTTAGGAGGCGGCGCGTGGACCCATCGGGGCTCGGAGACGGCGCGTTAACCGATCGGGGCTCACGAGACGGCACGTGAACCGATCGGGGCTCCGAGACGGCGCGTGGACCGATCGGGGCTTAGGAGACGGCGCGTGGACCGATCGGAACTCAGGAGATGACGCGTGGACCGATCGGGGCTCTGGAAGCGGCGCACGGACCGATCGTGGCTCGGAGACGGCGCGTGGACCGATCGGGGCTCAGGAGACGGCGCGTGGACCAATTGGGGTTCGGCGACGGCGCGTGGACCGACCGGGGATTAGGAGACGACGCGTCGACCGATCGGGGCTTAGGAGACGACCCGTCGACCGATCGGGGCTTAGGAGACGACGCGTGGACCAATCGGGGCTTAGGAGGCGGCGCGTGGACCCATCGGGGCTCGGAGACGGCGCGTTAACCGATCGGGGCTTAGGAGACGACGCGTGGACCGATCGGGGCTCAGGAGACGGCGCGTGGACGTATCGGGGCTTAGGAGACGATGCGTGAACCGATCGGGGCTCAGGAGACGGCGCGTGGACCGATCGGGGCTCGGAGACGGCGCGTGTACGGATCGAGGCTTGGAGACAGCGCGTGGACCGATCGGAGCTCCGAAACGGCCCGTGGGCAGATCGGGGCTTAGGAGACGGCGCGTGGTGGCATCGGGGCTAAGAAGACGACGCATGGACCGAGCGGGGCTGAGGAGACGGCGCGTGGACCGATCGGGGCCTAGGAGACGACGCGTGGACTGATCGGGGCGTAGGAAACGACGCGTGTACCTATCGGGGCTCAGGAGACAGCGAGTGGACCTATTGGGGCTCAGGAGACGGCGCAGGGACCGATCGGGGCTCGGAGACGGCGCGTGGAACGATCGGGGCTCAGGAGACGGCGCGTGGACCGATCGGGGCTTCGGAGACGGTACGTGGACCGATCGAGGCTCAGGAGTTGGCGCGTGGACCGATCGGGGCTTCGGAGACGGTACGTGGACCGATCGAGGCTCGGAGACGGCGCGTTGACCGATCGGGGCTCAGGAGACGGCGCGTGGACTGATCGGTGCTCGGAGACGGCGTGTGGACGGACCGTGGCTTAGAATGCGTCACGCGGATCGATCGGGGCTCGGAGACGGCGCGTGGACCGACCGGGGCTAAGGAGGCAGCGCGTGGACCTATCGAGGCTTAGGAGCCGACGCGTGGACCGATCGGGGCTGAGGAGACGGCGCGTGGACCGAACGGGGCTCGGAGACGGCGCGTGGACCGATCGGGGCTCAGGAGGCGGCGCGTGAACCGATCGGCGCTCGGAGACGGCGCGTGGACCGATCGGGGCTTAGGAGACGGCGCGTGGACCGATCGAGGCTTAGGAGACGACGCGTGGACCGATTGGGGCTCAGGAGGCCGCGCGTGGACCGATCGGGGTTTGGATACGACGCGTGGACCGATCGGGGCTCGGAGACGACGCGTGGACCGATGGGGGCACGGATACGGCGCGTGAAGCAACCGGGGCTCAGGAGGCCGCGCGTGGACCGATCATGGCTCGGCGACGGCGCGTGGACCGATCGGGGTTCGGATACGACGCGTGGACCGATCGGGGCTCGGAAACAGCGCGTGGACCAACCGGGGCTCAGACGGTTGCGCGTGGACCAATTGGGGTTCGGCGACGGCGCGTGGAGCGATCGGGGCTCCGAGTCGGCGCGTTAACCGATCGGGGCTTAGGAGACGATGCGTGGACCGATTGGGGCTCGGAGACGGCGCGTGGACCGACCGGGGCTCAGGAGGATACGCCTGGACCGATCGGGGCTCGGCGACGGCGCGTGGACCGATCGAGGCTCGGAGACGACGCGTGTACGGATCGAGGATTCGGAGACGGCGCGTGGAACGATCGGGGATCACGAGGCGGCACGTGAACCGATCGGGGCTCCGAGACGGCGCGTGGACCGATCGGGGCTTAGGAGACGGCGCGTGGACCGATCGGAACTCAGGAGATGACGCGTGGACCGATCGGGGCTCTGGAAGCGGCGCACGGACCGATCGTGGCTCGGAGACGGCGCGTGGACCGAGCGGGGCTCAGGAGACGGCGCGTGGACCAATTGGGGTTCGGCGACGGCGCGTGGACCGACCGGGGATTAGGAGACGACGCGTCGATCGATCGGGGCTTAGGAGACGACCCGTCGACCGATCGGGGCTTAGGAGACGACGCGTGGACCAATCGGGGCTTAGGAGGCGGCGCGTGGACCCATCGGGGCTCGGAGACGGCGCGTTAACCGATCGGGGCTTAGGAGACGACGCGTGGACCGATCGGGGCTCAGGAGACGGCGCGTGGACGTATCGGGGCTTAGGAGACGATGCGTGAACCGATCGGGGCTCAGGAGACGGCGCGTGGACCGATCGGGGCTCGGAGACGGCGCGTGTACGGATCGAGGCTTGGAGACAGCGCGTGGACCGATCGGAGCTCCGAAACGGCCCGTGGGCAGATCGGGGCTTAGGAGACGGCGCGTGGTGGCATCGGGGCTAAGAAGACGACGCATGGACCGAGCGGGGCTGAGGAGACGGCGCGAGGAGCGATCGGGGCTCAGGAGGCGCCGCGTGGACCGATGGGGATCAGGACACGGTGCGTGGACCGATCGGGGCTCGGAGACGGCGCGTGGACCGATCGGGGCCTAGGAGACGACGCGTGGACTGATCGGGGCGTAGGAAACGACGCGTGTACCTATCGGGGCTCAGGAGACAGCGAGTGGACCTATTGGGGCTCAGGAGACGGCGCAGGGACCGATCGGGGCTCGGAGACGGCGCGTGGAACGATCGGGGCTCTGGAGACGGCGCGTGGACCGATCGGGGCTTCGGAGACGGTACGTGGACCGATCGAGGCTCAGGAGTTGGCGCGTGGACCGATCGGGGCTTCGGAGACGGTACGTGGACCGATCGAGGCTCGGAGACGGCGCGTTGACCGATCGGGGCTCAGGAGACGGCGCGTGGACTGATCGGTGCTCGGAGACGGCGTGTGGACGGACCGTGGCTTAGAATGCGTCACGCGGATCGATCGGGGCTCGGAGACGGCGCGTGGACCGACCGGGGCTAAGGAGGCAGCGCGTGGACCTATCGAGGCTTAGGAGCCGACGCGTGGACCGATCGGGGCTGAGGAGACGGCGCGTGGACCGAACGGGGCTCGGAGACGGCGCGTGGACCGATCGGGGCTCAGGAGGCGGCGCGTGAACCGATCGGCGCTCGGAGACGGCGCGTGGACCGATCGGGGCTTAGGAGACGGCGCGTGGACCGATCGAGGCTTAGGAGACGACGCGTGGACCGATTGGGGCTCAGGAGGCCGCGCGTGGACCGATCGGGGTTTGGATACGACGCGTGGACCGATCGGGGCTCGGAGACGACGCGTGGACCGATGGGGGCACGGATACGGCGCGTGAAGCAACCGGGGCTCAGGAGGCCGCGCGTGGACCGATCATGGCTCGGCGACGGCGCGTGGACCGATCGGGGTTCGGATACGACGCGTGGACCGATCGGGGCTCGGAAACAGCGCGTGGACCAACCGGGGCTCAGACGGTTGCGCGTGGACCAATTGGGGTTCGGCGACGGCGCGTGGAGCGATCGGGGCTCCGAGTCGGCGCGTTAACCGATCGGGGCTTAGGAGACGATGCGTGGACCGATCGGGGCTCGGAGACGGCGCGTGGACCGACCGGGGCTCAGGAGGATACGCCTGGACCGATCGGGGCTCGGCGACGGCGCGTGGACCGATCGAGGCTCGGAGACGACGCGTGTACGGATCGAGGATTCGGAGACGGCGCGTGGAACGATCGGGGCTCACGAGACGGCACGTGAACCGATCGGGGCTCCGAGACGGCGCGTGGACCGATCGGGGCTTAGGAGACGGCGCGTGGACCGATCGGAACTCAGGAGATGACGCGTGGACCGATCGGGGCTCTGGAAGCGGCGCACGGACCGATCGTGGCTCGGAGACGGCGCGTGGACCGAGCGGGGCTCAGGAGACGGCGCGTGGACCAATTGGGGTTCGGCGACGGCGCGTGGACCGACCGGGGATTAGGAGACGACGCGTCGACCGATCGGGGCTTAGGAGACGACCCGTCGACCGATCGGGGCTTAGGAGACGACGCGTGGACCAATCGGGGCTTAGGAGGCGGCGCGTGGACCCATCGGGGCTCGGAGACGGCGCGTTAACCGATCGGGGCTTAGGAGACGACGCGTGGACCGATCGGGGCTCAGGAGACGGCGCGTGGACGTATCGGGGCTCCGAAACGGCCCGTGGGCAGATCGGGGCTTAGGAGACGGCGCGTGGTGGCATCGGGGCTAAGAAGACGACGCATGGACCGAGCGGGGCTGAGGAGACGGCGCGAGGAGCGATCGGGGCTCAGGAGGCGCCGCGTGGACCGATGGGGATCAGGACACGGTGCGTGGACCGATCGGGGCTCGGAGACGGCGCGTGGACCGATCGGGGCCTAGGAGACGACGCGTGGACTGATCGGGGCGTAGGAAACGACGCGTGTACCTATCGGGGCTCAGGAGACAGCGAGTGGACCTATTGGGGCTCAGGAGACGGCGCAGGGACCGATCGGGGCTCGGAGACGGCGCGTGGAACGATCGGGGCTCAGGAGACGGCGCGTGGACCGATCGGGGCTTCGGAGACGGTACGTGGACCGATCGAGGCTCAGGAGTTGGCGCGTGGACCGATCGGGGCTTCGGAGACGGTACGTGGACCGATCGAGGCTCGGAGACGGCGCGTTGACCGATCGGGGCTCAGGAGACGGCGCGTGGACTGATCGGTGCTCGGAGACGGCGTGTGGACGGACCGTGGCTTAGAATGCGTCACGCGGATCGATCGGGGCTCGGAGACGGCGCGTGGACCGACCGGGGCTAAGGAGGCAGCGCGTGGACCTATCGAGGCTTAGGAGCCGACGCGTGGACCGATCGGGGCTGAGGAGACGGCGCGTGGACCGAACGGGGCTCGGAGACGGCGCGTGGACCGATCGGGGCTCAGGAGGCGGCGCGTGAACCGATCGGCGCTCGGAGACGGCGCGTGGACCGATCGGGGCTTAGGAGACGGCGCGTGGACCGATCGAGGCTTAGGAGACGACGCGTGGACCGATTGGGGCTCAGGAGGCCGCGCGTGGACCGATCGGGGTTTGGATACGACGCGTGGACCGATCGGGGCTCGGAGACGACGCGTGGACCGATGGGGGCACGGATACGGCGCGTGAAGCAACCGGGGCTCAGGAGGCCGCGCGTGGACCGATCATGGCTCGGCGACGGCGCGTGGACCGATCGGGGTTCGGATACGACGCGTGGACCGATCGGGGCTCGGAAACAGCGCGTGGACCAACCGGGGCTCAGACGGTTGCGCGTGGACCAATTGGGGTTCGGCGACGGCGCGTGGAGCGATCGGGGCTCCGAGTCGGCGCGTTAACCGATCGGGGCTTAGGAGACGATGCGTGGACCGATCGGGGCTCGGAGACGGCGCGTGGACCGACCGGGGCTCAGGAGGATACGCCTGGACCGATCGGGGCTCGGCGACGGCGCGTGGACCGATCGAGGCTCGGAGACGACGCGTGTACGGATCGAGGATTCGGAGACGGCGCGTGGAACGATCGGGGCTCACGAGGCGGCACGTGAACCGATCGGGGCTCCGAGACGGCGCGTGGACCGATCGGGGCTTAGGAGACGGCGCGTGGACCGATCGGAACTCAGGAGATGACGCGTGGACCGATCGGGGCTCTGGAAGCGGCGCACGGACCGATCGTGGCTCGGAGACGGCGCGTGGACCGAGCGGGGCTCAGGAGACGGCGCGTGGACCAATTGGGGTTCGGCGACGGCGCGTGGACCGACCGGGGATTAGGAGACGACGCGTCGACCGATCGGGGCTTAGGAGACGACCCGTCGACCGATCGGGGCTTAGGAGACGACGCGTGGACCAATCGGGGCTTAGGAGGCGGCGCGTGGACCCATCGGGGCTCGGAGACGGCGCGTTAACCGATCGGGGCTTAGGAGACGACGCGTGGACCGATCGGGGCTCAGGAGACGGCGCGTGGACGTATCGGGGCTTAGGAGACGATGCGTGAACCGATCGGGGCTCAGGAGACGGCGCGTGGACCGATCGGGGCTCGGAGACGGCGCGTGTACGGATCGAGGCTTGGAGACAGCGCGTGGACCGATCGGAGCTCCGAAACGGCCCGTGGGCAGATCGGGGCTTAGGAGACGGCGCGTGGTGGCATCGGGGCTAAGAAGACGACGCATGGACCGAGCGGGGCTGAGGAGACGGCGCGAGGAGCGATCGGGGCTCAGGAGGCGCCGCGTGGACCGATGGGGATCAGGACACGGTGCGTGGACCGATCGGGGCTCGGAGACGGCGCGTGGACCGATCGGGGCCTAGGAGACGACGCGTGGACTGATCGGGGCGTAGGAAACGACGCGTGTACCTATCGGGGCTCAGGAGACAGCGAGTGGACCTATTGGGGCTCAGGAGACGGCGCAGGGACCGATCGGGGCTCGGAGACGGCGCGTGGAACGATCGAGGCTCAGGAGTTGGCGCGTGGACCGATCGGGGCTTCGGAGACGGTACGTGGACCGATCGAGGCTCGGAGACGGCGCGTTGACCGATCGGGGCTCAGGAGACGGCGCGTGGACTGATCGGTGCTCGGAGACGGCGTGTGGACGGACCGTGGCTTAGAATGCGTCACGCGGATCGATCGGGGCTCGGAGACGGCGCGTGGACCGACCGGGGCTAAGGAGGCAGCGCGTGGACCTATCGAGGCTTAGGAGCCGACGCGTGGACCGATCGGGGCTGAGGAGACGGCGCGTGGACCGAACGGGGCTCGGAGACGGCGCGTGGACCGATCGGGGCTCAGGAGGCGGCGCGTGAACCGATCGGCGCTCGGAGACGGCGCGTGGACCGATCGGGGCTTAGGAGACGGCGCGTGGACCGATCGAGGCTTAGGAGACGACGCGTGGACCGATTGGGGCTCAGGAGGCCGCGCGTGGACCGATCGGGGTTTGGATACGACGCGTGGACCGATCGGGGCTCGGAGACGACGCGTGGACCGATGGGGGCACGGATACGGCGCGTGAAGCAACCGGGGCTCAGGAGGCCGCGCGTGGACCGATCATGGCTCGGCGACGGCGCGTGGACCGATCGGGGTTCGGATACGACGCGTGGACCGATCGGGGCTCGGAAACAGCGCGTGGACCAACCGGGGCTCAGACGGTTGCGCGTGGACCAATTGGGGTTCGGCGACGGCGCGTGGAGCGATCGGGGCTCCGAGTCGGCGCGTTAACCGATCGGGGCTTAGGAGACGATGCGTGGACCGATCGGGGCTCGGAGACGGCGCGTGGACCGACCGGGGCTCAGGAGGATACGCCTGGACCGATCGGGGCTCGGCGACGGCGCGTGGACCGATCGAGGCTCGGAGACGACGCGTGTACGGATCGAGGATTCGGAGACGGCGCGTGGAACGATCGGGGCTCACGAGACGGCACGTGAACCGATCGGGGCTCCGAGACGGCGCGTGGACCGATCGGGGCTTAGGAGACGGCGCGTGGACCGATCGGAACTCAGGAGATGACGCGTGGACCGATCGGGGCTCTGGAAGCGGCGCACGGACCGATCGTGGCTCGGAGACGGCGCGTGGACCGAGCGGGGCCCAGGAGACGGCGCGTGGACCAATTGGGGTTCGGAGACGGCGCGTGGACCGACCGGGGATTAGGAGACGACCCGTCGACCGATCGGGGCTTAGGAGACGACGCGTGGACCAATCGGGGCTTAGGAGGCGGCGCGTGGACCCATCGGGGCTCGGAGACGGCGCGTTAACCGATCGGGGCTTAGGAGACGACGCGTGGACCGATCGGGGCTCAGGAGACGGCGCGTGGACGTATCGGGGCTTAGGAGACGATGCGTGAACCGATCGGGGCTCAGGAGACGGCGCGTGGACCGATCGGGGCTCGGAGACGGCGCGTGTACGGATCGAGGCTTGGAGACGGCGCGTGGACGGATCGGAGCTCCGAAACGGCCCGTGGGCAGATCGGGGCTTAGGAGACGGCGCGTGGTGGCATCGGGGCTAAGAAGACGACGCATGGACCGAGCGGGGCTGAGGAGACGGCGCGAGGAGCGATCGGGGCTCAGGAGGCGCCGCGTGGACCGATGGGGATCAGGACACGGTGCGTGGACCGATCGGGGCTCGGAGACGGCGCGTGGACCGATCGGGGCCTAGGAGACGACGCGTGGACTGATCGGGGCGTAGGAAACGACGCGTGTACCTATCGGGGCTCAGGAGACAGCGAGTGGACCTATTGGGGCTCAGGAGACGGCGCAGGGACCGATCGGGGCTCGGAGACGGCGCGTGGAACGATCGGGGCTCAGGAGACGGCGCGTGGACCGATCGGGGCTTCGGAGACGGTACGTGGACCGATCGAGGCTCAGGAGTTGGCGCGTGGACCGATCGGGGCTTCGGAGACGGTACGTGGACCGATCGAGGCTCGGAGACGGCGCGTTGACCGATCGGGGCTCAGGAGACGGCGCGTGGACTGATCGGTGCTCGGAGACGGCGTGTGGACGGACCGTGGCTTAGAATGCGTCACGCGGATCGATCGGGGCTCGGAGACGGCGCGTGGACCGACCGGGGCTAAGGAGGCAGCGCGTGGACCTATCGAGGCTTAGGAGCCGACGCGTGGACCGATCGGGGCTGAGGAGACGGCGCGTGGACCGAACGGGGCTCGGAGACGGCGCGTGGACCGATCGGGGCTCAGGAGGCGGCGCGTGAACCGATCGGCGCTCGGAGACGGCGCGTGGACCGATCGGGCCTTAGGAGACGGCGCGTGGACCGATCGAGGCTTAGGAGACGACGCGTGGACCGATTGGGGCTCAGGAGGCCGCGCGTGGACCGATCGGGGTTTGGATACGACGCGTGGACCGATCGGGGCTCGGAGACGACGCGTGGACCGATGGGGGCACGGATACGGCGCGTGAAGCAACCGGGGCTCAGGAGGCCGCGCGTGGACCGATCATGGCTCGGCGACGGCGCGTGGACCGATCGGGGTTCGGATACGACGCGTGGACCGATCGGGGCTCGGAAACAGCGCGTGGACCAACCGGGGCTCAGACGGTTGCGCGTGGACCAATTGGGGTTCGGCGACGGCGCGTGGAGCGATCGGGGCTCCGAGTCGGCGCGTTAACCGATCGGGGCTTAGGAGACGATGCGTGGACCGATCGGGGCTCGGAAACGGCGCGTGGACCGACCGGGGCTCAGGAGGATACGCCTGGACCGATCGGGGCTCGGCGACGGCGCGTGGACCGATCGAGGCTCGGAGACGACGCGTGTACGGATCGAGGATTCGGGGACGACGCGTGGAACGATCCGGGCTCAGGAGACGACGCGTGGACCGATCGGGGCTCGGAAACGGCGCGTGGACCGATCGGGGCTTAGGAGAAGGCGCTTGGACCGATCGGGGGTTAGTAGACGGCGCGTGGGCCGATCGGAGCTCGGAGACGGCGCGTGGAACGATCGGGGCTCAGGAGACGGCGCGTGAACCGATCGGCGCTCGGAGACGACGCGTGGGCCGTTCAGGGCTTAGGAGACGACGCGTCGACCGATCGGGGCTCAGGTGACGGCGCGCGGACCGACCGGGGCTCAGGAGACAGCGCGTGAAATGATCGGCGCTCGGAGATGGCGCGTGGACCGATTGGGGCTTAAGAGACGACGGGTGGACCGATCGGGGCTTAGGAGACGGCACGTGAATCGATCGGGGCACAGGAGACGGCGCGTGAGCCGGTCGGGGCTTAGGAGACGACGCCTGGACCGAACGAGGTTTAGGGGGCGGCGTGTGGAACGATCGGGGCTCAGGAAACGGCCCGTGGAGCAATCGGGGCTCAGGAGACGGCCCGTGGACGGATCGGGGCTTAGGAGACGGCGCGTCGACCGATCGGGGCTTAGGAGACGATGCGTGAACCGATCGGGGCTTAGGAGACGATGCGTGAACCGATCGGGGCTCGGAGACGGCGCGTGGACCGACCGGGGCTCGGAGACGGCGCGTGGAACGATCGGGGCTCAGGAGACGGCGCGTGAACCGATCGGCGCTCGGAGACGGCGCGTGGACCGATCGGGGCTTAGGAGACTACGCGTTGACCGATCGGGGCTCACGTGACGGCGCGCGGACCGACCGGGGCTTAGCATACGGCGCGTGGACTGATCGGGGCTCAGGAAGCGGCGCCTGGACCGATCGGGGCTCGGAAACGACGCGTTAGCCGAGCGGGGCTTTGGAGACGACGCGTGGACCGATCGGGGCGCAGGAGACGGCGCGTGAAGTTATCAACGCTCAGAGACGGCACGGGGACCGATCGGGGCTTAGGATACGGCGCGTGGACCGATCGGGGCTCAGGAAGCGGCGCCTGGACCGATCGTGGCTCGGAGACGACGCGTGGAGGCATCGGGGCTAAGAAGACGACGCATGGACCGATCGGGGCTCAGGAAACGGCGTGTGGGCCGATCAGAGCTCGGAGACGACGCGTGTACCTATCGGGGCTCAGGAGACAGCGCGTGGACGAATCGCGGCTCAGGAGGCAGCGCGTGGATCGATCGGGTCTCGGAGACGGCGCGTGGAACGATCGGGTCTCAGCAGACGGTGCGTGAAATGATCAGCGCTCGGAGACGCCGCGTGGACCGATTGGGGCTTAGGAGACGGCGCGTGGACCGATCGGGGCGCAGGAAGCGGCGCCTGGACCGATCGGGGCTGAGGAGACAGCGCGTCGACCGACCGGAGCTCAGGAGATTCGCGTGGATCGCCGGGGCTCCGGAGGCGGCGCGTGGAGGCATCGGGGCTTTGAAGACGACGCGTGGACCAAACGGTGCTCAGAAAACGGTGCGTGGAGCGATCGGGGCTCAGGAGACGGCGCGTGGACCGATCGGTGGTCAGGAGCCGGCGCGTGGACCGATTGGGGCTCGGATACGGCGCGTGAACCAACCGGGACTCAGGAGCCCGCGCGTGGACCGATCCCGGCTCGGCGACCGCGCGTGGACCGATGGGGGCTCAGGAGCCGCGCGTGGACCGATCATGGCTCGGTGACGGCGCGTGGACCGATCGAGGCTCGGAGACGACGCGTGTACGGATCGGGGATTCAGCGATGACGCGTGGAACGATCCGGGCTCAGGAGACGGCGCGTGAACTAATCGGCGCTCGGAGACGGCTCGTGGACCGATCGGGGCTGAGGAGAAGGCGCGTGGTCCGATCGGGGCTTATGAGACGGCGCGTGGACCGATCGGGGCTCAGGAAGCGGCGCCTGGACCGATCGTGGCTCGAAGACGGCGCGTGGAGGCATCGGGGCTAAGAAGACGACGCATGGATCGAGCGGGGCTCAGGAGACGGCGCGAGGGGCGATCGGGGCTTGGAGACGGCGCGTGGAGGCATCGGGGCTTTGAAGACGACGCGTGGACCGAACGGTGCTCAGAAAACGGCGCGTGGACCGATCGGTGCTCGGAGACGATGCGTGAACCGATCGGGGCTCAGGTAACGGCGTGTGGAGCGGTTGGGGCTCAGGAGACGACGGGTGGATCGATCGAGGCTCAAAAGACGACGCGTCGACCGATCGGGGCTCAGGAGACGGCGCGTGGATCGATCGGGGCTCGGAGACGCCGCGTGGAACGATCGGGGCTCAGGAGACGGCGCTTGAACTTATCGGCGCTCAGAGACGGCCAATGGACCGATCGGGGCTTAGGATACGGCGCGTGGACCGATCGGGGCTCAGGAGACGGCGCGTGAACCGACCGGGGCTCAGGAGGCCGCGCGTGGACCGGTCGGGGCTCGGCGACTGCGTGTGGACGTATCAGGGTTCAGGAGACGGCGCGTGGACCGATCGGGGCTCGGAGACGGCGCGTGTACGGATCAGGGATTCCGGGACGACGCGTGGACCGATCCGGGCTCAGGAGACGGCGCGTAGACCGATCATGGCTGGGAGACGGTGCGTGGGACGATCGGGGCTCGGAGCCGGTGTGTTAACCGATCGGGGCTTAGGAGACGATGCGGCGACCGATCGGGGCTCGGAGACGGCGCGTGGACCGACCGGGGCTCAGGAGACAGCGCGTGGACGGATCGGGGCTCGGAGACGGCGCGTAGAACGATCGGGGCTCAGGAGACGGCGCGTTAACCGATTGGGGCTTAGGAGACGTTGCGTGGACCGATCGGGGCTCGAAGACGGCGCGTGGACCGATCGGGGCTCGGAGACGGCGCCTGGACCGTCCGGAGCTCAGAAGCCTCGCGTAGATCGATCGGGGCTCCGGAGGCGCCGCGTGGACCGATGGGGATCAGGACACGGTGCGTGGACCGATCGGGGCTCGGAGACGGCGCGTGGACCGATCGGGGCCTAGGAGACGACGCGTGGACTGATCGGGGCGTAGGAAACGACGCGTGTACCTATCGGGGCTCAGGAGACAGCGAGTGGACCTATTGGGGCTCAGGAGACGGCGCAGGGACCGATCGGGGCTCGGAGACGGCGCGTGGAACGATCGGGGCTCAGGAGACGGCGCGTTAACCGATTGGGGCTTAGGAGACGATGAGTGGACCGATCGGGGCTCGAAGACGGCGCGTGGACCGATCGGGGCTCGGAGACAGCGCGTCGACCGATCGGGGTTCGGAGACGGCGCCTGGACCAATTGGGGTTCGCCGACGGCGCGTGGGCCGATCGGGGTTCAGGAGACGGCGCGTTAACCGATCGGGGCTTAGGAGACGATGCGAGGAGGCATCTGGGTTTACAAGAAGACGCGTGGATCGATCGGGGCTCGGAGACGGCGCGTGAACCGACCGGGGCTCAGGAGGCCGCGCATCGACTGATGGGGATCGGATATGACGGGTGGAACGATCGGAGCTCAGGAGACGGCGCGTGAACCGATCGGCGCTCGGAGACGGCGCTTGGACCGATCGGGGCTTAGGAGACGACGCGTGGACCGATTGGGGCTCGGAGACGGCGCTTGGACCGATCGGGGCTTAGGAGACAGCGCGTGGACCGATTGGGGCTCAGGACACGGCGCGTGGACCGCTCGGGGCTCGGAGACGGCGCGTGGAACGATAGGGGCTCCGGAGGCGCCGTGTGGACCGATGGGGAGCAGGAGACGGTGCGTGGGCCGATCGGGGCTCGGAGACGGCGCGTAGACCGATCGGGGCTTAGGAGATGACGCGTGGACCGATCGAGGCTCAGGAGACGGGGCGCGGACTGACCGGGTTCAGGTGACTCGCGTGGATCGATCGGGGCTCCGGAGGCGCCGTGTGGACCGATGTGGACCAGGAGACGGCGCGTGCATCGATCGGGGCCCGGAGACGGGTCGTGGACCGATCGGGGCTCAGGAAACGGCGCGTGGACCGACTGGGGCTCAGGCGGTTGCGCGTGGACCAATTGGGGTTCGGCGACGGCGCGTGGACCGATCGGGGCTTAGGAGACGACGCGTGGACCGATCGGGGCTCAGGAGACGGCGCGTGGACCGATCGGGGCTCAGGAGACGGCGCGTGGACCGATTGGGGCTCGGGAGACTGCGCGTGGATGGATCGGGGCTTAGGGAACGACGCGTGGACCGATCGGGGCTCAGGAGACGGCGCGTGGACCGATCGGGGCTCGGAGACGGCGCGTAGAACGATTGGGGCTTAGGAGAAGGCGCGTGGAGCGATCGGGGCTCAGGAGACGGCGCGTGAACCGATCGGCGTTCGGAGACGGCGCGTCGACCGATCGGCGTTCGGAGACGGCGCGTCGACCGATCGGCGTTCGGAGACGGCGCGTCGACCGATCGGGGTTCGGAGACGGCGCGTGGACCGTCTGGGGCTTAGGAGACGATGCGTGGACCGATCGGGGCTTAGTGGACGACGCGTGGACCGATCGGGGCTCAGGAGACGGCGCGTGGACCGATCGGGGGTTAGGAGACGGCGCGTGGACCGATCGGGGCTTAGGAAGCGGCGGCTGGACCGACCGTGGCTCGGAGACGACGCGTGGACGTATCGGGGCTTAGGAGACGATGCGTGCACCGATCGGGGCTCAGGAGACGGCGCCGTGGATGGATCAGGGCTTAGGGAACGACGCGTGAACCGATCGGGGCTCAGGCGACGGCGCTTGAGTGGATCGGGGCTTAGGAAACGACGCGTGGACCGATCGGGGCTCAGGAGACGGCGCGTGGACCGATCGGGGCTGGGAGACGGCGCGTGGAACGATCGGGGCTCAGGAGACTGCGCGTGGATGGATCGGGGCTTAGGGAACGACGCGTGGACCGATCGGGGCTTAGGAGACGGCGCGTGGACCGATCGGGGCTGGGAGACGGCGCGCGGAACGATCGGAGCTTAGGAGACAGCGCGTGGACCGATCGGAGATCAGGAGACGACGCGTGGACCGATCGGGGCTCTGGCAGCGGCGCACGGACCGATCGTGGCTCGGAGACGGCGCGTGGACCGATCGGGGCTCAGGAAACGGCGCGTGGAGCGATCAGGGCTCAGGTGACGACGCGTGGATCGATCGGGGCTCAGGAGACGACGCGTCGACCGATCGGGGCTCAGGAGAGGGCGCGCGGACCAACCGGGGCTCAGGAGATTCGCGTAGATCAATCGGGGCTGCGGAGGCGCCGCGTAGACGGATGGGGCTCCGAAGACGGCGCGTGGACCGATCGGCGCTCGGAGACGGCGCGTGGACCGATTGGGGCTTAGAAGACGGGGCGTGGACAGATCGGGGCTCGGAGACGACGCGTGTACGGATCGGGGATTCGGGGACGAGGCGTGGACCGATCGGGGCTTAGGAGACGACGCGTGGACCCATCGGGGCTCGGAGACGGCGTGTGGACGTATCGGGGCTTAGGAGACGACGCGTGCACGGATCGGGGCTCAGGAGAAGGCGCGTGAACCGATCGGCGCTCGGAGACGGCGCGTGGACCGATCGTGGCTTAGGAGACGATGCGCGGACCGATCGGGGCTCGGCGAGGGCGCGTGGACCGACCGGGGCTCAGGAGACGGCGCGTGGACCGATCGGGCCTCGGCGACTGCGCGTGGACGTATCGGGGCTCAGGAGACGGCGCGTGGACCGATTGGGGCTCGGAGACGGCGCGTTAACCGATCGGGGCTTAGGAGACGACGCGTGGACCGATTGGGGCGTAGGACGCGACGCGTGTACCTATCGGGGCTCACGAGACAGCGTGTGGACCGATTGGGGCTCAGGAGACGGCGCCTGGACCGATCGGGGCTCGGAGACGGCGCGTGGAACGATCGGAGCTCAGGAGACGGCGCGTGTACCTATCGGGGCTCACGAGACTGCGTGTGGGCCGATTGGGGTTCAGGAGACGACGCGTCGACCGTTCGGGGCTCAGGAGGCGGCGCGCGGACCGGCCGGGGCTCAGGAGCGTAGCGTGAACCGATCGGCGCTCGGAGACGGCGCGTGGACCGATCGGGGCTTAGGAGACGGCGCGTGGACCGATCATGGCTCGGCGACGGCGCGTGGACCGATCGGGGTTTGGATACGACGCGTGGACCGATCGGGGCTCGGAGACAGCGCGTGGACCAACCGGGGCTCAGGCGGTTGAGCGTGGACCAATTGGGGTTCGGCAACGGCGCGTGGACCGATCCGGGCTCAGGAGACGGCGCGTGGACCGATCGGGGCTCGGAGACGGCGCGTGGAGCCATCGGGGCTCAGGAGACGGCGCGTGAACCGATCGGCGCTCGGAGACGGCGCGTGGACCGATCGGGGCTTAGGAGACGGCGCGTGAACCGATCGGCGCTCGGAGACGGCGCGTGGACGGATCAGGGCTCAGGAGACGGCGCGTGAACCAATCGGCGCTCGGAGACGGCGCGTGGACCGATCAGGGCTTAGGAGACGGCGAGTGCACCGATCGGGGCCCGGAGACGGGTCGTGGACAGATTGGGGCTTAGGAGACGGCGCGTGGACCGATCGGGGCTGGGAGACGGCACGTGGACCAATAGGGGCTTAGGAGACGGCGCGTGGACCGATCGGGGCTTAGGAGACGACGCGTGAATCGAGCGGGGCTCGGAGACGGCGCGTGGATGGACCGGGGCTTAGAATGCCGCACACGGACCGATCGGGGCTCGGAGACGGCGTGTGGACCGATCGGGGCGCAGGAAGCCGCGCCTGGACCCATCGTGGCTCGGAGACGGCGCGTGGAGGCATCAGGGCTAAGAACACGACGCATGGACCGAGCGGGGTTCAGGAGATGGCGCGAGGAGCGGTCGGGGCTCAGGAGAAGACACGTCAATTGATCGGGGCTCCGGAGACGACGCCTCGACGGAGTGGGGCTCAGGAGGCGGCACGAGAAGCGATCAGGGTTCAGGAGAAGACGCGTCAATTGATCGGGGCTCAGGAGACGACGCGTCGACGAATCGGGGCTTAGGAGACGACGCGTGGACCAATCGGGGCTCAGGAGACGGCGCGTCGACCGACCGGAGCTCAGGAGATTCGCGTGGATCGATCGGGGGTCCGTAGGCGGCGCGTGGACCGACCGGGGCTCAGGAAACGGCGCCTCGACCTATCGTGGCTCGGAGACGGCGCGTGGAGGCATCGGGGCTAAGAACACGACGCATGGACCGAGCGGGGCTCAGGAGACGGCGCGAGGAGCGATCGGGGCTCAGGAGAAGACGCGTCAATTGATCGGGGCTCAGGAGACGACGCGGCGACGGATCGGGGCTTAGGATACGACGCGTGGAGCGATTGGGGCTCAGGAGGCCGCGCGTGGACCGATCGCGGCTCGACGCCGCGCGTGGACGGATCAGGGCTCAGGAGACGGCGCGTGGACCGATCGGGGCGGGGAGACGGCGCGTGAACCGACCGGGGCTCAGGAGGCCGCGCGTGGACTGATTGGGGCCCAGGAAACGGCGCGTGGATCGATCGGTGCTCGAAGACGACGTGTGGACCGACCGGGGCTCAGGAGCCGATGCGTGGATCGATCGGGGCTCAGGAGTCGGCGCGTAGACCCATCGGGGCTCGGAGACGGCACGTGGACCGATCAGGGCTTAGGAAACGACGCGTGGACCGATCGGGGCTCAGGAGACGGCGCGTGGACCGATCGGGCCTCGGCGACTGCGCGTGGACGTATCGGGGCTCAGGAGACGGCGCGTGGACCGATTGGGGCTCGGAGACGGCGCGTTAACCGATCGGGGCTTAGGAGACGACGCGTGGACCGATCGGGCCTCAGGAGACGGCGCGTGGACCGATCGGTGCTCGGAGGCGCCGCGTGGAACGATCGGGGCTCAGGAGACGGCGCGTGAAATGATCGGCGCTCTGAGACGGCGCGTGGACCGATTGTGGCTTACGAGACGGCGCGTGGATCGATCGGGGCTCAGGAAGCGGCGCCTCGACCTATCGTGGCTCGGAGACGGCGCGTGGAGGCATCGGGGCTAAGAACACGACGCATGGACCGAGCGGGGCTCAGGAGACGGCGCGAGTAGCGATCGGGGCTCAGGAGAAGACGCGTCAATTGATCGGGGCTCAGGAGACGACGCGGCGACGGATCGGGGCTTAGGATACGACGCGTGGACATATTGGGGCTCAGGAGGCCGCGCGTGGACCGATCGCGGCTCGACGCCGCGCGTGGACGGATCAGGGCTCAGGAGACGGCGCGTGGACCGATCGGGGCGGGGAGACGGCGCGTGACCCGACCGGGGCTTAGGAGGCCGCGCGTGGACTGATTGGGGCTCGGCGACTGCGCGTGGACGTATCGGGGCTCAGGAGATGGCGCGTGGACCGATCGTGGCGGGGAGACGGCGCGTTAACCGATCGGGGCTTAAGAGACGATGCGTGGACCGATCGCGGCTCGGAGACGGCGCGTGGACCGACCGGGGCTAAGAGGCCGCGCGTGGACCTATCGAGGCTTAGGAGCCGACGCGTGGACCGCTCGGGGCTCAGGAAACGGCGCGTGGACCGAACGGTGCTCGGAGACGACGCGTGGACCGATCGGGGCTCGGAGACGGCGCGTGTACGGATCGAGGCTTGGAGACGGCGCGTGAACCGATCGGAGATCAGGAGAGGACGCCTGGACTGATAGGGCTTTGGAAGCGGCGCACGGACCGATCGTGGCTCGGAGACGGCGCGTGGAGGCATCGGGGCTTTGAAGACGACGCGTGGACCGAACGGTGCTCAGAAAACGGCTCGTGGACCGATCAGGGCTCGGAGACATCGCGTGGAATGATCGGGGCTCAGGAGACGGCGTGTGAACCGATCGGCGCTCGGAGACGGCGCGTGCACCGATCGGGGCTTAGGAGACGGCGCGTGGACCGACCGGGGTTTAGGAGAAGACGGTTGGACCGAACGGGGCTTAGGAGACGGCGCGTGCACCGATCGGGGCTCCGGAGACGGCGCGCGGACCGACTGGGGCTCAGGAGACTCGCGTGGATCGATCGGGGCTCCGGAGGCGCCGCGTGGACCGATTGGGATCAGGAGACGACGCGTGGACCGATCGGGCGTAGGAGACGACGCGTGTACCTATCGGGGCTCACGACACAGCGTGTGGACCGATTGGGGCTCAGGAGACGGCGCGTGGAACGATCGGGGCTCAGGAGACGGCGCCTCAACCGATCGGCGCTCGGAGACGGCACATGGACCGATCGGGGCTTAGGAGACGGCGCGTGGAGCGATCGGAGATCAGGAGATGACGCGTGGACCGATCGGGGCTCAGGAAACGGCGTGTGGCGCGA
Organism: Netelia fuscicornis; assembly: GCA_946811545.1. NCBI lineage: Eukaryota > Metazoa > Arthropoda > Insecta > Hymenoptera > Ichneumonidae > Netelia > Netelia fuscicornis. The sequence continues at coordinate 37,032,162 of OX328014.1, read as the reverse complement.
TCGGAGCTCAGGAGACGACGCGTGGATCGATCAGGGCTCAGGAGACGACGCGTCGACCAATCAGGGCTCAGGAGACGGCGCGCCGACCGACTGGGGCTCAGGAGACTCGCGTGAATCGATCGGGGCTCCGGAGGCGCCGCGTGGACCGATTGGGATCAGGAGACGGTGCGTGAACCGTTCGGGGCTCGGAGACGGCGCGTGGACCGATCGCGGCTCGGAGAAGGCGCCTGGAACGATCGGGGCTCAGGAGGCCGCGCGTGGACCTATCGAGGCTTAGGAGCCGACGCGTGGACCGATCGGGGCTCAGGAAGCGGCGCCTGGACCGATCGTGGCTCGGAGACGGCGCGTGTACGGATCGAGGCTTGGAAACCGCGCGTGGACCGATCGGCGCTCGGAGACGGCGCGTGGACCGATCGGGGCTTAGGAGACGGCGCGTGGACCGATCGGGGCTCGGAGACATCGCGTGGAATGATCGGGGCTCAGGAGACGGCGCGTGAACCGATCGGCGCTCGGAGACGGCGCGTGCACCGATCGGGGCTTAGGAGACGGCGCGTGGACCGATCGGGGCTCGGAGACATCGCGTGGAATGATCGGGGCTCAGGAGACGGCGCGTGAACCGATCGTGGCTCGGAGACGGCGCGTGGAGGCATCGGGGCTTTGAAGACGACGCGTGGACCGAACGGTGCTCAGAAAACAGCTGGTGGACCGATCGGGGCTCGGAGACATCGCGTGGAATGATCGGGGCTCAGGAGACGGCGCGTGAACCGATCGGCGCTCGGAGACGGCGCGTGCACCGATCGGGGCTTAGGAGACGGCGCGTGGATCGATCGGGGCTCAGGAGACGACGCGTCGACCGTTCGGGGCTCAGGAGACGGCGCGCGGACCGGCCGGGGCTCAGGAGCCTAGCGTGGATCGATCGGGGCCCGGAGACGGCGCGTGGACCGATCGGGGATTAGGAGACGACGCGTGGAGGCATCGGGGCTAAGAAGACGACGCATGGACCGAGCGGGGCTCAGGAGACGGCGCGTGGACCGATCGGTGCTCAGAGACGGCGCGTGGACGGACCGTGGCTTAGAATGCGTCACGCGGACCGATCGGGGCTCGGATACGGCGTGTGGACCGATCGGGGCTCGGAGACGGCGCGTGGAACGATCGGAGCTCAGGAGACGGGGCGTGAAATGATCGGCGCTCTGAGACGGCGCGCGGACCGATCGGTGCTCAGGAGCCTAGCGTGGATCGATCGGGGCCCGGAGACGGCGCGTGGACCGATCGGGGCTTAGGAGACGACGCGTGGAGGCATCGGGGCTAAGAAGACGACGCATGGACCGAGCGGGGCTCAGGAGACGGCGCGTGGACCGATCGGTGCTCAGAGACGGCGCGTGGACGGACCGTGGCTTAGAATGCGTCACGCGGACCGATCGGGGCTCGGATACGGCGTGTGGACCGATCGGGGCTCGACGACGGCGCGTGGAACGATCGGGGCTCAGGAGACGGCGCGTGGACCGATTGGGGCTCGGATACGGCGCGTGGACCGATCGGTGCTCGGAGACGGCGCGTGGAACGATCGCGGCTCGGCGACGGCGCGTGGACCGATCGGGGCTCAGGAGGCCGCGCGTGGACCGATGATGGCTCGGCGACGGCGCGCGGACCGATCGTGGCTCGGAGACGGCGCGTGGACCGATCGTGGCTTAGGAGAAGGCGCGTTGAATGATCGAGGCTCAGGAGACGGCGCGTGGACCGATCGTGGCTCGGAGACGGCGCGTGGAGGCATCGGGGTTAAGAAGACGACGCATCGACCGAGCGGGGTTCAGGAGACGGCGCGAGGAGCGATCGGGGCTCAGGAGAAGACGCGTCAATTGATCGGGGCTCAGGACACGACGCGGCGACGGATCGTGGCTCGGAGACGGCGCGTGGAGGCATGGGGGTTAAGAAGACGACGCATCGACCGAGCGGGGTTCAGGAGACGGCGCGTGGACCGATCGGGACTCAGGAGACGGCGCGTGGATCGATTGGGGCGTGGATACGGCGCGTGACGCGACCGGGGCTCAGGAGGCCGCGCGTGGACCGATCGAGGCTCGGCGACGGCGAGTGGACCCATCGGGGTTCGGAGACGACGCCTATACGGATCGGGGCTTGATGACGGCGCCTTTATCGATCGCGGCTCGGAGACGATCCGTGAATCGATCGGCGCTCGGAGACGGCGCGTGGACCGATTGGGGCTTAGGAGACGGCGCGTGGACCGATCGGGGCTCAGGAAGCGGCGCCTAGACTGAGCGGGGCTCGGAGACGGCGCGTGGAGGCATCGGGGCTAAGAAGACGACGCATGGACCGAGCGGGGCTCAGGAGACGGCGCGAGGAGCGATCGGGGCTCAGGAGACGAGGCGTGGATCGATCGGGGCTCAGGAAACGACGCGTCGACCGATCAGGGCTCAGGAGACGGCGCGCGGACCGACCGGGGCTCAGGAGCCTCGCGTGGACCGATCATGACTCGGCGACGGCGCGTGGACGGATCGAGGCTCGAAGACGACGCGTGGACCGATGGGGGCTCGGATACGGCGCGTGAACCAACCGGGGCTCAGGAGGTCGCGCGTGGACCGATCGCGGCTCGGTGACGGCACGTGGACCGATCGGGGCTCAGGAGGCCGCGCGTGGACCTATCGGGGCTCAGGAGGCCGCGCGTGGACCGATCGCGGCTCGGCGGCGGCGCGTGGACCGATCGGGGCTCAGGAGGACGCGCGTGGACCGATCATGGCTCGGCAACGGCGCGTGGACCGATCGATGTTCAGAGACGACGCGTGGACCGATCGGGGCTCAGGCGGTTGCGCGTGGACCATTTGGGGTTCGGCGACGGCGCGTGGACCGATCGGCGCTCGGAGACAGCGCGTTAACCGATCCGGGCTTAGGAAACGATGCATGGACCGATCGGTGCTTGCCGACGGCGCGTGGACCGATCGGGGCTCAGGAGACGACGCGTGGACCGATGGGGGCTCGGATATGGCGCGTGAACCAACCGGGGCTCAGGAGGTCGCGCGTGGACCGATCGCGGCTCGGTGACGGCGCGTGGACCGATCGGGGCTCAGGAGGCCGCGCGTGGACCGATCGCGGCTCGGCGGCGGCGCGTCGACCGATCGGGGCTCATGAGGCCGCGCGTGGACCGATCATGGCTCGGCAACGGCGCGTGGACCGATCGATGTTCAGAGACGACGCGTGGACCGATCGGGGCTCAGGCGGTTGCGCGTGGACCATTTGGGGTTCGGCGACGGCGCGTGGACCGATCGGCGCTCGGAGACAGCGCGTTAACCGATCCGGGCTTAGGAAACGATGCATGGACCGATCGGGGCTTGGAGACGACGCGTGGACCGATCCGGGCTCGGAGACGGCGCGTGAACCGATCGGCGCTCGGAGACAGCACGTGGACCGATCGGGGCTTAGGAGACGGCGCATGGACCGATCGGAGATCAGGAGACGATGCGTGGACCGATAGGGCTCTGGAAGCGGCGCACGGACCGATCGTGGATCGGCGACGGCGCGTGGACCGATCGGGGCTCAGGAGACCGCGCGTGGACCGATCATAGCTCGGAGACGACGCGTAGACCGATCGGTGCTCGGAGACAGCGCGTGGACCGACTGGGGCTCGGATACGGCGCGTGGACCGATCATGGCTTAGGAGAAGGCGCGTTGAATGATCGGGGCTCAGGAGACGGCGCGTGGATCGGTTGGGGCGTGGATACGGCGCGTGACGCGACCGGGGCTCAGGAGGCCGCGCGTGGAGCGATCATGGCTCGGCGACGGCGCATGGACCGATCGGGGCTCGGAGACGACGCGTGGAGTGATAGGGGCACAGGAGACGGCGCGTGGACCGGTCGGGGCTTAGGAGACTCGCGTGGACCGATTGGGACTCAGGCGGTTGCGCGTGGATCAATTGGGGTTCGGCGACGGCGCGTGGACCGATCGTGGCTCGGAGACGACGCGTAGACCGATCGGTGCTCGGAGACAGCGCGCGGACCGACTGGGGCTCGGAGACGTCGCGTGGACCGATCGTGGCTTAGGAGAAGGCGCGTTGAATGATCGGGGCTCAGGAGACGGCGCGTGGACCGATCGTGGCTCGGAGACGGCGCGTGGAGGCATCGGGGTTAAGAAGACGACGCATCGACCGATCGGGGCTGAGGAGACGACGCGTGGACCGATCGGGGCTTAGGAGAAAACGCGTGGACCGATCGGGGCTCAGGAAGCGGCGCCTGCACCGATCGTGGATGGGAGACGGCGCAAGGAGGCATCTGGGCTTAGAAGACGACGCGTGGACCGATCGGGGCTCAGGAAACGGCGCGTGGATGGACCGTGGCTTAGAATGCGGCACGCGGACCGATCGGGGCTCGGAGACGGCGCGTGGAACGATCCGGTCTCAGGAGACGGCGCGTTAAATGATCGGCGCTCGGAGACGCCGCGTGGACCGATTGGGGCGTAGGAGACGGCGCGTGGACCGATCGGGGTTCAGGAGACGGCGCGAGGAGCGATCGGGGCTCAGGAGAAGACACGTCAATTGATCGGGGCTCCGGAGACGACGCCTCGACGGAGTGGGGCTCAGGAGGCGGCACGAGAAGCGATCGGGGCTCAGGAGAAGCCGCGCCAATTGATCGGGGCTCAGGAGACGACGCGTCGACGAATCGGGGCTCAGGAGACGGCGCGTGAACCGATCGGGCTCGGAGAGGGCGCGTGGACCGATCGGGGCTTAGGAGACGGCGCGTGAACCGATCGGGGCTCGGAGACATCGCGTGGAATGATCGGGGCTCAGGAGACGGCGCGTGAACCGACCGGGGCTCAGGAGGCCGCGCGTGGCCCGATCGCGGCTCGGTGACGGCGCGTGGGCCGATCGGGGCTCGAAGACGACGCGTGGATCGATCGGGGCTCGGAGACGGCGCGAGGACGCATCTGGGCTTAGAAGACGGCGCGTTTACGGATCGGGGATCAGGAGACGACGCGTGGAACGATCCGGGCTCAGTAGACGGAGCGTGGACCGATCGGGGCTTGGAGACGACGCGTGGATCGATCGGGGCTCGGAGACGGCGCGAGGAGGCATCTGGGCTTAGAAGACGACGCGTGGATCGATCGGGGCTCGGAGACGGCGCGTGAACCGTTCGGGGCTTAGGAGGCGGCGCGTGGAACGATCGGACTCGGAGACGGCGCGTGGACCGATCGAGGCTTAGGAGACGACGCGTGGATCGAGCGGGGCTCGGAGACGACGAGTGGATCGAGCGGGGCTCGGAGACGGCGCGTGGATGGACCGTTGCTTAGAATGCGGCACGCGGACCGATCGGCGCTCGGAGACGGCGCGTGGATCGATCGGGGCTTAGGAGACGGCGCGTGGACCGATTGGGGCTCAGGAGGCCGCGCGTGGACCGATCATACCTCGGCGACGGCGCGTGGACCGATCGGGGTTCGGATACGACGCATGGACCGATCGGAGCTCGGAGACGACGCGTGGAGCGGTCGGGGCTCAGGAGAAGTCGCGTGGATCGATCGGGACTCAGGAGACGACGCGTCGACGGATCAGGGCTTAGGAGACGACGCGTGGACCGATCGGGGCTTAGGAGCCGACGCGTGGACCGATCCGGGCTCAGGAGACGACGCGTGTACGGATCGGGGATTCGGGGACGACGCGTGGAACGATCCGGGCTCAGGAGACGGCGCGTGGACCGATCGGGGCTCGGAGACGGCGCTTCGAATGATCGGGGCTCAGGTGACGGGGCGTGAACCGATCGGCGCTCGGGGACGGCGCGTGGACCGATCGGGGCTTATGAGAAGGCGCTTGGACCGATCGGGGCTTAGGAGACGGCGCGTGGGCCGATCAGAGCTCGGAGACGGCGCGTGGAACGATCGGGGCTCAGGCGACGGCGCGTGGACCGATCGGGGCTTAGGAGACGGCGCGTCGACTGACCGGAGATCGGGAGATGACGCGTGGACCGATCGGGGCTCTGGAAGCGGCGCACGGACCGATCGTGGCTCGGTGACGACGCGTGTACGGATCGGGGATTCGGGGACGACGCGTGGAACGATCCGGGCTCAGGAGACGGCGCGTGGACCGATCGGGGCTCGGAGACGGCGCGTGGACCGATCGGGGCTTAGGAGAAGGCGCTTGGACCGATCGGGGCTTAGGAGACGGCGCGTGGGCCGATCGGAGCTCGGAGACGGCGCGTGGAACGATCGGGCTCAGGAGACGGCGCGTGAACCGATCGGCGCTCGGAGACGGCGCGTGGACCGATCGGGGCTCAGAAGACGACGCGTCGACCGATCGGGGCTCAGGTGACGGCGCGCGGCCCGACCGGGGCTCAGGAGACGGCGCGTGAAATGATCGGCGCTCGGACAGGGCGCGTGGACCGATTGGGGCTTAAGAGACGACGGGTGGACCGATCGGGGCTTAGGAGACGGCACGTGAATCGATCGGGGCACAGGACACGGCGCGTGCACCGGTCGGGGCTTAGGAGACGACGCGTCGACAGATCGGGGCTCAGGAGAAGGGGTGTGGACCGATCGGGTCTCGGCGATGGCGCGTGGACCGATCAGGGCTCGGAGACGACGCGTGGACCGATCGGAGCTGGGACACGGCCCGTGGACGGATCGGGGTTTAGGAGACGGCGCATGGACTAATTGGGGCTCAGGAGACGGCGCGTGGACCGATCGGGGCTTAGGAGACGACGCGTGGACCGATCGGGGCTTAGAAGACGACGGGTGGACCGATCGGGGCTCAGGAGACGGCGCGTGGACCGACCGGGGCTCAGGAGGCGACGCGTGGACCCATCGGGGCTCGGAGACGGCGTGTGGACCGATCGGGGCTTAGGAGACGATACGTGGACCGATCGGGTCTTAGGAGACGACGCGTGGACCGATCGGGGCTCGGAGACGGCGCTTGGACCGATCGGTGATTAGGAGACGGCGCGTGGGCCGATCGGAGCTCGGAGTCGGCGCGTGGAACGATCGGGGCTCAGGAGACGGCGCGTGAACCGATTGGCGCTCGGAGACGATGCGTGGACCGATCGGGGCTCAGGAAAGGGCGTGTGGAGCGGTCGGGGCTCAGGAGACGACGCGTGGGTTGATCGGGGCTCAGAAGACGACGCGTCGACCGATCGGGGCTCAGGTGACGGCGCGCGGACCGACCGGGGCTCAGGAGACGGCGCGTGAAATGATCGGCGCTCGGAGGGGGCGCGTGGACCGATTGGGACTTAAAAGACGACGGGTGAACCGATCGGGGCTTAGGAGTCGGCACGTGAATCGATCGGGCCTCAGGAGAAGTGGTGTGGACCGATCGGGGCTCAGGAGACGGAGCGTGAAATGATCGGCGCTCGGAGAGGGTGCATGGACCGATCGGGGCTCGGCGATGGCGCGTGGACCGATCGGGGCTCGGCGATGGCGCGTGGACCGATCAGGGCTCGGAGACGACGCGTGTACGGATCGAGGTTTGGCGACGGCGCATGAACAGATCGGAGCTCGGACACGGCCCGTGGACGGATCAGGGCTTAGGAGACGGCGCGTGGATTAATTGGGGCTCAGGAGACGACGCGTGGACCGATCGGGGCTCGGAAACGACGCGTTAACCGAGCAGGGCTTAGGAGACGACGCGTGGACCGATCGGGGCGTAGGAGACGTCGCGTGTACCTATCGGGGCTCACGAGACAGCGTGTGGACAATTTGGGCTCAGGAGACGGCGCGTGCACCGGTCGGGGCTTAGGAGACGACCCGTCGACAGATCGGGGCTCAGGAGAAGGGGTGTGGACAGATCGGGGCTCAGGAGACGGCGCGTGGACCGATCGGGGCTCGGCGATGGCGCGTGGACCGATCGGGGCTCGGCGATGGCGCGTGGACCGATCAGGGCTCGGAGACGACGCGTGGACCGATCGGAGCTCGGACACGGCCCCTGGACGGATCGGGGCTTAGGAGACGGCGCATGGAGTAATTTGGGCTCAGGAGACGACGCGTGGACCGATCGGGGCTCGGAAACGACGTGTTAACCAAGCGGGGCTTAGGAGACTACGCGTGGACCGATCGGGGCTTAGAAGACGACGCGTGTACCTATCGGGGCTCAGGAGACAGCGCGTGGACCGATCAGGGCTCGGCGACTGCGCGTGGACGTATCGGGGCTCAGGGAACGGCGCGTGGACCGATCGGGGCTCGGGGACGGCGCGTGGACCGATCGGGGCTCGGAGACGACGCGTGGACCGATCCGGGCTCAGGAGACGGCGCGTGGAGCGGTCGGGGCTCAGGGGAAGACCCGTGGATCGATCGGGGCTCAGGAGACGACGCGTCGACCGATCGGGGCTCAGGAGGCTGCGCGTGGACCCTTCGGGGCTCGCAGAAGGCACGAGGACCGATCAGGGCTTAGGAGACGACGCGTGGACCGATCGGGGCTCGGAGACGGCGCGTGGATGGACCGTGGCTTAGAATGCGGCACGCGGACCGATCGGGGCTCGGAGACGGCATGTGGATCGATCGTGGCTCAGGAGACGGCGGGTGGACCGATGGGGATCAGGAGGCGGTGCGTGGACCGATCGGGGCACGAAGGCGGCGCGTGGACCGATCGGGGCATAGGAGACGACGCGTGTACCTATCGGGGATCAGGAGACAGCGAGTGGACCGATTGGGGCTCAGGAGACGGCGCGTGAACCGATCGAGGCTCGGCGACGGCGCGTGGACCCATCGGGGCTCGGAGACGACGCGTGTACGGATCGGGGCTTGGTGACGGCGCGTTTACCGATCGCGGCTCGGAGACGGCCCATGGACAGATCGGGGCTTAGGAGACGGCGCGTGGGCCGAACGGGGCTCAGGAGACGGCGCGTGGACCGGTCGGGGCTTAGGACACGACGCCTGGACAGATCGGGGCTTAGGAGGCGGCGTGTGGAACGATCGGTGCTCAGGAGACGGCGCGTGGACCGTTCGGGGCTTAGGAGACGACGCGTGGACCGATCGGGGCGTAGGAGACGATACGTGGACCGATCGGGGCTCAGGAGACGGCGCGTGGACCGACTGGGTCTCAGGAGGTTGCCCGTGGACGAATTGGGGTTCGGCGACGGCGCGTGGACCGACCGGGGCTCAGGAGACCGCGCGTGGACCCATCGGGGCTCGGAGACGGCGCGTGAACCGACCGGGGCTCGGAGACGACGCGTGTACGTATCGGGGCTTGGTGACGGAGCGTGGACCGATCGGGGCTCACGAAGCGGCGCCTGAACCGATCGTGGCTCGGAGACGGCGCGAGGAGGCATCTGGGCTTAGAAGACGACGCGTGGATCGATCGGGGCTCGGAGACGGCGCGTGAACCGACCGCGGCTCAGGAGGCCGCGCGTGGACCGATCGAGGCTCGGCGACGGTGCGTGGACCGATCGGGGCTCGGCGACTGTGTATGGACGTATCGGGGTTCAGGAGACGGCGCGTGGACCGATCGGGGCTCGGAGACGGCACGTGGACTGATCAGGGCTTTGGAGACGACGCGTGGACCGATCGGGGCTCAGGAGACGGCGCGTGGACCGATCGGTGCTCGGAGACGGCGCGTTGGACGATCGGGGCTCAGGAGACGGCGCGTGGACGGATCGGGGCTCAGGAGACGGCGCGTGGGCCGATCGAGGCTCAGGAGTCGGCGGGCGGAACGACCGGGGCTCAGGAGCCTCGTGTGGATCGATCGGGGCTCCGGAGGCGCCGCGTGGACCGATCGGGGCTCAGGAGACGGCGCGTGAACCGATCGGCGCTCGGAGACGGCGCGTGGACCGATCGGGGCTCGGAGACGACGCGTGGACCGATCGGGGCTCAGGAGACGGCGCGTGGACCGATCGGGGCTTAGGAGACGGCGCGTGGGCCGAACGGGGGTCGGAGACGGCGCGTGGACCGATCGGGGCTTAGGTGACAACGCGTGGACCGATTGGGGCTCAGGAGGCAGCGCGTGGACCGATCATGGCTCGGCGACGGCGCGTGGACCGATCGGGGCTCGGAAACAGCGCGTGGACCGACTGGGACTCAGGCGGTTGCGCGTGGACCAATTGGGGCTCGGCGACGGCGCGTGGACCGCTCGGCGCTCGGAGACGGCGCGTTAACCGATCGGGGCTTAGGAGACGATGCGTGAACCGAGCGGGGCACGGAGACGGCGCGTGGGCCGATCGGGGCTTAGGAGACAACGCGTGAACCGATGGGGGCTCGGAGACGGCGCGTGGACCGATCGGGGCTTAGGAGACGACGCGTGGACCGATCGGGGCGTAGGACACGACGCGTGTACCTATCGGGGCTCACGAGACAGCGTGTGGACCGATTGGGGCTCAGGAGACGGCGCTTGGACCGATCGGGGCTCGGAGACGGCGCGTTGAACGATCGGAGCTCAGGAGACGGGGCGTGAAATGATCGGCGCTCTGAGACGGCGCGTGGACCGATCGGTGCTCGGAGACGGCGCGTGGACGGACCGCGGCTCAGAATGCGGTACGCGGACCGATCGGGGATCGGACACGGCGTGTGGACCGATCGAGGCTCGGAGACGACGCGATTACGGATCGGGGATCAGGAGACGACGCGTGGAACGATCCGGGATCAGGAGACGAAGCGTGGACCGATCGGGGCTCGGAGACGGCGTGTGGAACGATCGGGGCTCGGGTGACGGCGCGTGAACCGATCGGCGCTCGGAGACGGCGCGTGGATCGATCGGGGATCGGGGACGGCGCGTGGAACGATCGGGGCTCGGAGTCGACGCGTTAGCCGATCGGGGCTTAGGAGACGATGCGTGGACCGATCGGGGCTCGGAGACGGCGCGTGGACCGACCGGGCTTTAGGAGAAGGCGCTTGGACCGAACGGGGCTTAGGAGACGGCGCGTGGACGGATCGGGGCTCGGAGACGGCGCGTGGAATGATCGGGGCTCAGGAGACGGCGCGTGGAGCGATCGGGGCTCAGGAGGCCGCGCGTGGACCGATCGCGGCTCGGCGACGGCGCGTGGACCGATCGGGTCTCAGGAGGCCGCGCGTGGACAGATCATGACTCGGCGACGGCGCGTGGACCGATCGGGGCTCGGAGACGACGCGTGGACCGATCGGGGCTCGGAGACGGCGCATGAACCGACCGGGGCTCAGGAGACGGCGCGTGGACTGATCGGGGCTCGGAGACGGCGCGTTAACCGATCGGGGCTCAGGAGACGATGCGTGGATCGATCGGGGCTCAGGAGGCGGCGCGTAGACCCATCGGGGCTCGGAGACGGCACGTGGACCGATCAGGGCTTAGGAGACGACGCGTGGACCGATCGGGGCGTGGAGACGGCGCGTGGACGGACCGTGGCTTAGAATGCGTCACGCGGACCGATCGGGGCTCGGATACGGCGTGTAGACGTATCGGGGCTTAGGAGACGATGCGTGAATCGATCGGGGCTCAGGAGACGCCGCGTGGACCGATCGGGGCTCGGAGACGGCGCGTGGAACGATCGGGGCTCAGGAAACGGCGCGTGAAATGATCGGCGCTCTGAGACGGCGCGTGGACCGATTGTGGCTTACGAGACGGCGCGAGGAGCGATCGGGGCTCAGGAGAAGACGCGTCAATTGATCGGGGCTCAGGAGACGACGCGGCGACGGATCGGGGCTTAGGATACGACGCGTGGACCGACCGGGGCTCAGGAGACCGCGCGTGGACCCATCGGGGCTCGGAGACGGCGCGTGAACCGACCGGGGCTCGGAGACGACGCGTGTACGTATCGGGGCTTGGTGACGGAGCGTGGACCGATCGGGGCTCACGAAGCGTCGCCTGAACCGATCGTGGCTCGGAGACGGCGCGAGGAGGCATCTGGGCTTAGAAGACGACGCGTGGATCGATCGGGGCTCGGAGACGGCGCGTGAACCGACCGCGGCTCAGGAGGCCGCGCGTGGACCGATCGAGGTTCGGCGACGGCGCGTGGACCGATCGGGGCTCGGCGACTGTGTGTGGACGTATCGGAGTTCAGGAGACGGCGCGTGGACCGATCGGGGCTCGGAGACAGCGCGTGGACCGACTGGGGCTCAGGCGGTTGCGCGTGGACCAATTGGGGTTCGGCGACGGCGCGTGGACCGATCCGGGCTCAGGTGCCGGCGCGTGGACCGATCGGGGCTCGGAGACGGAGCGTGGACCGATCGGGGCTCGGAGACGACGCGTGGACCGATCGGGGCTCAGGCGACGGCGCGTGGACCGATCGGGGCTTAGGAGACGGCGCGTGGGCCGAACGGGGCTCGGAGACGGCGCGTGGACCGATCGGGGCTTAGGTGACAACGCGTGGACCGATTGGGGCTCAGGAGGCAGCGCGTGGACCGATCATGGCTCGGCGACGGCGCGTGGACCGATCGGGGCTCGGAGACAGCGCGTGGACCGACTGGGACTCAGGCGGTTGCGCGTGGACCAATTGGGGTTCGGCGACGGCGCGTGGACCGCTCGGCGCTCGGAGACGGCGCGTTAACCGATCGGGGCTTAGGAGACGATGCGTGAACCGAGCGGGGCACGGAGACGGCGCGTGGGCCGATCGGGGCTTAGGAGACAACGCGTGGACCGATGGGGGCTCGGAGACGGCGCGTGGACCGATCGGGGCTTAGGAGACGACGCGTGGACCGATCGGGGCGTAGGACACGACGCGTGTACCTATCGGGGCTCACGAGACAGCGTGTGGACCGATTGGGGCTCAGGAGACGGCGCGTGGACCGATCGGGGCTCGGAGACGGCGCGTTGAACGATCGGAGCTCAGGAGACGGGGCGTGAAATGATCGGCGCTCTGAGACGGCGCGTGGACCGATCGGTGCTCGGAGACGACGCGATTACGGATCGGGGATCAGGAGACGACGCGTGGAACGATCCGGGATCAGGAGACGAAGCGTGGACCGATCGGGGCTCGGAGACGGCGTGTGGAACGATCGGGGCTCGGGTGACGGCGCGTGAACCGATCGGCGCTCGGAGACGGCGCGTGGATCGATCGGGGATCGGGGACGGCGCGTGGAACGATCGGGGCTCGGAGTCGACGCGTTAGCCGATCGGGGCTTAGGAGAAGATGCGTGGACCGATCGGGGCTCGGAGACTGCGCGTGGACCGACCGGGCTTTAGGAGAAGGCGCTTGGACCGAACGGGGCTTAGGAGACGGCGCGTGGACGGATCGGGGCTCGGAGACGGCGCGTGGAATGATCGGGGCTCACGAGACGGCGCGTGGAGCGATCGGGGCGGGGAGACGGCGCGTTAACCGATCGGGGCTTAGGAGACGATGCGTGGACCGATCGGGGCTCGGAGACGGCGAGTGGAATGATCGGGGCTCAGGAGACGGCGCGTGGAGCGATCGGGGCGGGGAGACGGCGCCTTAACCGATCGGGGCTTAGGAGACGGCACGTGAATCGATCGGGGCACAGGAGACGGCGCGTGCACCGGTCGTGGCTTAGGAGACGACGCGTTGACAGATCGGGGCTCAGGAGAAGGGGTGTGAACCGATCGGGTCTGGGCGATGGCGCGTGGACCGATCAGGGCTCGGAGGCGACGCGTGGACCGATCGGAGCTCGGACACGGCCCGTGGACGGATCGGGGCTTAGGAGACGGCGCATGGACTAATTGGGGCTCAGGAGACGACGCGTGGACCGATCGAGGCTCGGAAACGACGCGTTAACCGAGCGGGGTTTAGGAGACTACGCGTGGACCGACCGGGGCGTAGGAGACGACGCCTGTACCTATCGGGGCTCACGAGACAGCGTGTGGACCGATTTGGGCTCAGGAGACGGCGCGTGTATCGATCGGGGCTCGGACACGGCGCGTGGAACGATCGGGGCTCAGGAGACGGTGCGTAAAGTTATCGGCGCTCGGAGACGGCGCGTGGACCGATCGGGGCTTAGGAGACGACGCGTGGACCGATCGGGGCTCGGAGACGGCGCTTGGACCGATCGGTGATTAGGAGACGGCGCGTGGGCCGATCGGAGCTCGGAGTCGGCGCGTGGAACGATCGGGGCTCAGGAGACGGCGCGTGAACCGATTGGCGCTCGGAGACGATGCGTGGACCGATCGGGGCTCAGGAAAGGGCGTGTGGAGCGGTCGGGGCTCAGGAGACGACGCGTGGGTCGATCGGGGCTCAGAAGACGACGCGTCGACCGATCGGGGCTCAGGTGACGGCGCGCGGACCGACCGGGGCTCAGGAGACGGCGCGTGAAATGATCGGCGCTCGGAGGGGGCGCGTGGACCGATTGGGACTTAAAAGACGACGGGTGAACCGATCGGGGCTTAGGAGTCGGCACGTGAATCGATCGGGCCTCAGGAGAAGTGGTGTGGACCGATCGGGGCTCAGGAGACGGAGCGTGAAATGATCGGCGCTCGGAGAGGGTGCATGGACCGATCGGGGCTCGGCGATGGCGCGTGGACCGATCGGGGCTCGGCGATGGCGCGTGGACCGATCAGGGCTCGGAGACGACGCGTGTACGGATCGAGGTTTGGCGACGGCGCATGAACAGATCGGAGCTCGGACACGGCCCGTGGACGGATCAGGGCTTAGGAGACGGCGCGTGGATTAATTGGGGCTCAGGAGACGACGCGTGGACCGATCGGGGCTCGGAAACGACGCGTTAACCGAGCAGGGCTTAGGAGACGACGCGTGGACCGATCGAGGCGTAGGAGACGTCGCGTGTACCTATCGGGGATCAGGAGACAGCGAGTGGACCGATTGGGGCTCGGCGATGGCGCGTGGACCGATCAGGGCTCGGAGACGACGCGTGTACGGATCGAGGTTTGGCGACGGCGCATGAACAGATCGGAGCTCGGACACGGCCCGTGGACGGATCAGGGCTTAGGAGACGGCGCGTGGATTAATTGGGGCTCAGGAGACGACGCGTGGACCGATCGGGGCTCGGAAACGACGCGTTAACCGAGCAGGGCTTAGGAGACGACGCGTGGACCGATCGAGGCGTAGGAGACGTCGCGTGTACCTATCGGGCCTCACGAGACAGCGTGTGGACAATTTGGGCTCAGGAGACGGCGCGTGCACCGGTCGGGGCTTAGGAGACGACGCGTCGACAGATCGGGGCTCAGGAGAAGGGGTGTGGACAGATCGGGGCTCGGCGATGGCGCCTGGACCGATCGGGGCTCGGCGATGGCGCGTGGACCGATCAGGGCTCGGAGACGACGCGTGGACCGACCGGGGCGTAGGAGACGACGCCTGTACCTATCGGGGCTCACGAGACAGCGTGTGGACCGATTTGGGCTCAGGAGACGGCGCGTGTATCGATCGGGGCTCGGACACGGCGCGTGGAACGATCGGGGCTCAGGAGACGGTGCGTAAAGTTATCGGCGCTCGGAGACGGCGCGTGGACCGATCGGGGCTTAGCAGACGACGCGTGGACCGATCGGGGCTTAGAAGACGACGGGTGGACCGATCGGGGCTCAGGAGACGGCGCGTGGACCGACCGGGGCTCAGGAGGCGACGCGTGGACCCATCGGGGCTCGGAGACGGCGTGTGGACCGATCGGGGCTTAGGAGACGATACGTGGACCGATCGGGTCTTAGGAGACGACGCGTGGACCGATCGGGGCTCGGAGACGGCGCTTGGACCGATCGGTGATTAGGAGACGGCGCGTGGGCCGATCGGAGCTCGGAGTCGGCGCGTGGAACGATCGGGGCTCAGGAGACGGCGCGTGAACCGATTGGCGCTCGGAGACGATGCGTGGACCGATCGGGGCTCAGGGAAGGGCGTGTGGAGCGGTCGGGGCTCAGGAGACGACGCGTGGGTCGATCGGGGCTCAGAAGACGACGCGTCGACCGATCGGGGCTCAGGTGACGGCGCGCGGACCGACCGGGGCTCAGGAGACGGCGCGTGAAACGATCGGCGCTCGGAGGGGGCGCGTGGACCGATTGGGACTTAAAAGACGACGGGTGAACCGATCGGGGCTTAGGAGTCGGCACGTGAATCGATCGGGCCTCAGGAGAAGTGGTGTGGACCGATCGGGGCTCAGGAGACGGAGCGTGAAATGATCGGCGCTCGGAGAGGGTGCATGGACCGATCGGGGCTCGGCGATGGCGCGTGGACCGATCGGGGCTCGGCGATGGCGCGTGGACCGATCAGGGCTCGGAGACGACGCGTGTACGGATCGAGGTTTGGCGACGGCGCATGAACAGATCGGAGCTCGGACACGGCCCGTGGACGGATCAGGGCTTAGGAGACGGCGCGTGGATTAATTGGGGCTCAGGAGACGACGCGTGGACCGATCGGGGCTCGGAAACGACGCGTTAACCGAGCAGGGCTTAGGAGACGACGCGTGGACCGATCGGGGCGTAGGAGACGTCGCGTGTACCTATCGGGGCTCACGAAACAGCGTGTGGACAATTTGGGCTCAGGAGACGGCGCGTGCACCGGTCGGGGCTTAGGAGACGACGCGTCGACAGATCGGGGCTCAGGAGAAGGGGTGTGGACAGATCGGGGCTCAGGAGACGGCGTGTGGACCGATCGGGGCTTAGGAGACGATACGTGGACCGATCGGGTCTTAGGAGACGACGCGTGGACCGATCGGGGCTCGGAGACGGCGCTTGGACCGATCGGTGATTAGGAGACGGCGCGTGGGCCGATCGGAGCTCGGAGTCGGCGCGTGGAACGATCGGGGCTCAGGAGACGGCGCGTGAACCGATTGGCGCTCGGAGACGATGCGTGGACCGATCGGGGCTCAGGAAAGGGCGTGTGGAGCGGTCGGGGCTCAGGAGACGACGCGTGGGTCGATCGGGGCTCAGAAGACGACGCGTCGACCGATCGGGGCTCAGGTGACGGCGCGCGGATCGACCGGGGCTCAGGAGACGGCGCGTGAAACGATCGGCGCTTGGAGGGGGCGCGTGGACCGATTGGGACTTAAAAGACGACGGGTGAACCGATCGGGGCTTAGGAGTCGGCACGTGAATCGATCGGGCCTCAGGAGAAGTGGTGTGGACCGATCGGGGCTCAGGAGACGGAGCGTGAAATGATCGGCGCTCGGAGAGGGTGCATGGACCGATCGGGGCTCGGCGATGGCGCGTGGACCGATCGGGGCTCGGCGATGGCGCGTGGACCGATCAGGGCTCGGAGACGACGCGTGTACGGATCGAGGTTTGGCGACGGCGCATGAACAGATCGGAGCTCGGACACGGCCCGTGGACGGATCAGGGCTTAGGAGACGGCGCGTGGATTAATTGGGGCTCAGGAGACGACGCGTGGACCGATCGGGGCTCGGAAACGACGCGTTAACCGAGCAGGGCTTAGGAGACGACGCGTGGACCGATCGGGGCGTAGGAGACGTCGCGTGTACCTATCGGGGCTCACGAAACAGCGTGTGGACAATTTGGGCTCAGGAGACGGCGCGTGCACCGGTCGGGGCTTAGGAGACGACGCGTCGACAGATCGGGGCTCAGGAGAAGGGGTGTGGACAGATCGGGGCTCAGGAGACGGCGCGTGGACCGATCGGGGCTCGGCGATGGCGCGTGGACCGATCGGGGCTCGGCGATGGCGCGTGGACCGATCAGGGCTCGGAGACGACGCGTGGACCGATCGGAGCTCGGACACGGCCCGTGGACGGATCGGGGCTTAGGAGACGGCGCATGGACTAATTTGGGCTCAGGAGACGACGCGTGGACCGATCGGGGCTCGGAAACGACGCGTTAACCAAGCGGGGCTTAGGAGACTACGCGTGGACCGATCGGGGCTTAGAAGACGACGCGTGTACCTATCGGGGCTCAGGAGACAGCGCGTGGACCGATCAGGGCTCGGCGACTGCGCGTGGACGTATCGGGGCTCAGGGAACGGCGCGTGGACCGATCGGGGCTCGGGGAAGACCCGTGGATCGATCGGGGCTCAGGCGACGACTCGTCGACCGATCGGGGCTCAGGAGGCTGCGCGTGGACCCTTCGGGGCTCGCAGAAGGCACGAGGACCGATCAGGGCTTAGGAGACGACGCGTTGACCGATCGGGGCTCGGAGACGGCGCGTGGATGGACCGTGGCTTAGAATGCGGCACGCGGACCGATCGGGGCTCGGAGACGGCATGTGGATCGATCGTGGCTCAGGAGACGGCGGGTGGACCGATGGGGATCAGGAGGCGGTGCGTGGACCGATCGGGGCACGAAGGCGGCGCGTGGACCGATCGGGGCGTAGGAGACGACGCGTGTACCTATCGGGGATCAGGAGACAGCGAGTGGACCGATTGGGGCTCAGGAGACGGCGCGTGGACCGATCGAGGCTCGGCGACGGCGCGTGGACCCATCGGGGCTCGGAGACGACGCGTGTACGGATCGGGGCTTGGTGACGGCGCGTTTACCGATCGCGGCTCGGAGACGGCCCATGGACAGATCGGGGCTTAGGAGACGGCGCGTGGGCCGAACGGGGCTCAGGAGACGGCGCGTGGACCGGTCGGGGCTTAGGACACGACGCCTGGACAGATCGGGGCTTAGGAGGCGGCGTGTGGAACGATCGGTGCTCAGGAGACGGCGCGTGGACCGTTCGGGGCTTAGGAGACGACGCGTGGACCGATCGGGGCGTAGGAGACGATACGTGGACCGATCGGGGCTCAGGAGACGGCGCGTGGACCGACTGGGTCTCAGGAGGTTGCCCGTGGACGAATTGGGGTTCGGCGACGGCGCGTGGACCGACCGGGGCTCAGGAGACCGCGCGTGGACCCATCGGGGCTCGGAGACGGCGCGTGAACCGACCGGGGCTCGGAGACGACGCGTGTACGTATCGGGGCTTGGTGACGGAGCGTGGACCGATCGGGGCTCACGAAGCGGCGCCTGAACCGATCGTGGCTCGGAGACGGCTCGAGGAGGCATCTGGGCTTAGAAGACGACGCGTGGATCGATCGGGGCTCGGAGACGGCGCGTGAACCGACCGCGGCTCAGGAGGCCGCGCGTGGACCGATCGAGGCTCGGCGACGGCGCGTGGACCGATCTGGGCTCGGCGACTGTGTGTGGACGTATCGGGGTTCAGGAGACGGCGCGTGGACCGATCGGGGCTCGGAGACGGCACGTGGACTGATCAGGGCTTTGGAGACGACGCGTGGACCGATCGGGGCTCAGGAGACGGCGCGTGGACCGATCGGTGCTCGGAGACGGCGCGTTGGACGATCGGGGATCGGAAGCGGCGCGTGGAACGATCCGGGCTTAGGACACAACGCGTGGACCGATCGGGGCTCAGGAAACGGCGCCTGGACCGATCGTGGCTCGGAGACGGCGCGAGGAGGCATCTGGGCTTAGAAGACGACGCGTGGATCGATGGAGGCTCAGGAGACGGCTCGTGGACCGATCGTGGCTCGGAGACGGCGCGTGGAGTTATCGGGGCTTAAAAGACGACGGATGGACCGATCGGGGCTCAGGAAACGGCGCGTGGAACGAACGGTGCTCGGAGACGACGTGTAGACCGATCGGGGCTCGGAGACGGCGCGTGGACCGACCGGGGCTAAGGAGGCCGCGCGTGGACCTATCGAGGCTTAGGAGCCGACGCGTGGACCGATCGGGGCTCAGGAAGCGGCGCATGGACCGATCGTGGCTCGGAGACGGCGTGTGGAGGTATCGGGGCTTAAAAGACGACGGATGGACCGATCGGGGCTCAGGAAACGGCGCGTGGAACGAACGGTGCTCGGAGACGACGCGTGGACCGATCGGGGCTCGGAGACGGCGCGTGTACGGATCGAGGCTTGGAGACCGCGCGTGGACCGATCGGCGCTCGGAGACATCGCGTGGAATGATCGGGGCTCAGGAGACGGCGCGTGAACCGATCGGCGCTCGGAGACGGCGCGTGCACCGATCGGGGCTTAGGAGACGGCGCGTGGATCGATCGGGGCTCAGAAGACGACGCGGCGACGGATCGGGGCTTAGGAGCCGACGCGTGGACCGATCGGGGTTCACGAATCGGCGCCTGCACCGATCGTGGCTCGGAGACGGCGCGTGGAGGCATCGGGGCTTAGAAGACGACGCATGGACCGATCGGGGCTCGGAAACAGCGCGTCGACCGATCGGGGCTCAGGAGACGGCTCGCGGACCGACCGGGGCTCAGGAGCCTCTCGTGGGCCGATCATGGCTCGACGACGGCGCGTGGACCGATCGGGGCTCGGAGACGACGCGTGGACCGATGGGGGCTCGGATACGGCGCGTGAACCAAGCGCGGCTCAGGAGGCCGCGCGTGGACCGATCATGGCTCGGCGACGGCGCGTGGACCGATCGGGTTTCGGATACGACGCGTGGACCGATCGGGGTGTAGGCGACGACGCGTGTACCTATCGGGGTTCAGGAGACAGCGCGTGGACCGATCAGGGCTCGGCGACTGCGCGTGGACGTATCGGCGCTCAGGGGACGGCGCGTGGACCGATCGGGTCTCGGAGACGGCGCGTAGACCGATCGGGGCTGGGAGACGGCACGTGGACCAATAGGGACTTAGGAGACGGCGCGTGGACCGATCGGGGCTTAGGAGACGACGCGTGAATCGAGCGGGGCTCGGAGACGGTGCGTGGATGGACCGTGGCTTAGAATGCGGCACGCGGACCGATCGGGGCTCGGAGACGGCGTGTGGACCGATCGGGGCGCAGGAAGCGGCGCCTGGACCCATCGTGGCTCGGAGACGGCGCGTGGAGGCATCACGGCTAAGAAGACGATGCATGGACCGAGCGGGGTTCAGGAGATGGCGCGAGGAGCGATCGGGGCTCAGGAGAAGACACGTCAATTGATCGGGGCTCCGGAGACAACGCCTCGACGGAGTGGGGCTCAGGAGGCGGCACGAGAAGCGATCAGGGCTCAGGAGAAGACGCGTCAATTGATCGGGGCTCAGGAGACGACGCGTCGACGAATCGGGGCTTAGGAGACGACGTGTGGACCGATCGGGGCTCAGGAGACGGCGCGTCGACCGACCGGAGCTCAGGAGATTCGCGTGGATCGATCGGGGCTCCGTAGGCGGCGCGTGGACCGACCGGGGCTCAGGAGGCCGCGCGAGAACCGATCGCGGCTCGGCGACGGCGCGTGGACCGATCGGGGCTCAGGAGGCCGCGCGTGGACCGATCGCGGCTCGGCGACGGCGCGTGGACCGATCGGGTCTCAGGAGGCCGCGCGTGGACAGATCGTGACTCGGCGACGGCGCGTGGACCGATCGGGGCTCGGAGACGACGCGTGGACCGATCGGGGCTCGGAGACGGCGCATGAACCGACCGGGGCTCAGGAGACGGCGCGTGGACTGATCGGGGCTCGGAGACGGCGCGTTAACCGATCGGGGCTCAGGAGACGATGCGTGGATCGATCGGGGCTCAGGAGGCGGCGCGTAGACCCATCGGGGCTCGGAGACGGCACGTGGACCGATCAGGGCTTAGGAGACGACGCGTGGACCGATCGGGGCTCAGGAGACGGCGCGTGGACCGATCGGGCCTCGGCGACTGCGCGTGGACGTATCGGGGTTCAGGAGACGGCGCGTGGACCGATTGGGGCTCGGAGACGGCGCGTTAACCGATCGGGGCTTAGGAGACGACGCGTGGACCGATCGGGCCTCAGGAGACGGCGCGTGGACCGATCGGTGCTCGGAGACGGCGCGTGGAACGATCGGGGCTCAGGAGAGGGCGCGTGAAATGATCGGCGCTCTGAGACGGCGCGTGGACCGATTGTGGCTTACGAGACGGCGCGTGGATCGATCGGGGCTCAGGAAGCGGCGCCTCGACCTATCGTGGCTCGGAGACGGCGCGTGGAGGCATCGGGGCTAAGAACACAACGCATGGACCGAGCGGGGCTCAGGAGACGGCGCGAGGAGCGATCGGGGCTCAGGAGAAGACGCGTCAATTGATCGGGGCTCAGGAGACGACGCGGCGACGGATCGGGGCTTAGGATACGACGCGTGGACCGATTGGGGCTCAGGAGGCCGCGCGTGGACCGATCGCGGCTCGACGCCGCGCGTGGACGGATCAGGGCTCAGGAGATGGCGCGTGGACCGATCGGGGCGGGGAGACGGCGCGTGACCCGACCGGGGCTTAGGAGGCCGCGCGTGGACTGATTGGGGCTCGGCGACTGCGCGTGGACGTATCGGGGCTCAGGAGATGGCGCGTGGACCGATCGGGGCGGGGAGACGGCGCGTTAACCGATCGGGGCTTAGGAGACGATGCGTGGAACGATCGCGGCTCGGAGACGGCGCGTGGACCGACCGGGGCTAAGGAGGCCGCGTGTGGACCTGTCGAGGCTTAGGAGCCGACGCGTGGACCGATCGGGGCTCAGGAAACGGCGCGTGGACCGAACGGTGCTCGGAGACGACGCGTGGACCGATCGGGGCTCGGAGACGGCGCGTGTACGGATCGAGGCTTGGAGACCGCGCGTGGACCGATCGGCGCTCGGAGACGGGGCGTGGACCGATCGGGGCTTAGGAGACGGCACGTGGACCGATCGGGGCTCGGAGACATCGCGTGGAATGATCGGGGCTCAGGAGACGGCGCGTGAACCGATCGGCGCTCGGAGACGGCGCGTGCACCGATCGGGGCTTAGGAGACGGCGCGTGGACCGATCGGAGATCAGGAGAGGACGCCTGGACTGATAGGGCTTTGGAAGCGGCGGACGGACCGATCGTGGCTCGGAGACGGCGCGTGGAGGCATCGGGGCTTTGAAGACGACGCGTGGACCGAACGGTGCTCAGAAAACGGCTCGTGGACCGATCGGGGCTCGGAGACATCGCGTGGAATGATCGGGGCTCAGGAGACGGCGCGTGAACCGATCGGCGCTCGGAGACGGCGCGTTCACCGATCGGGGCTTAGGAGACGGCGCGTGGACCGACCGGGGTTTAGGAGAAGACGCTTGGACCGATCGGGGTTGTGGAAGCGGCGCACGGACCGATCGTGGCTCGGAGACGGCGCGTGGAGGCATCGGGGCGTTGAAGACGACGCGTGGACCGATCGGGGCTCAGGAAACGGCGTGTGGCGCGATCGGAGCTCAGGAAACGACGCGTCGACCAATCAGGGCTCAGGAGACGGCGCGCGGACCGACTGGGGCTCAGGAGACTCGCGTGGATCGATCGGGGCTGCGGAGGCGCCGCGTGGACCGATTGGGATCAGGAGACGGTGCGTGAACCGTTCCGGGCTCGGAGACGGCGCGTGGACCGATCGGGGCTCAGGAGACGGCGCGTGGACCGATCGCGGCTCGGAGACGGCGCGTGGAACGATCGGGGCTCAGGAGACGACGCGTGGACCGATCGGGCGTAGGAGACGACGCGTGTACCTATCGGGGCTCACGACACAGCGTGTGGACCGATTGGGGCTCAGGAGACGCCGCGTGGAACGATCGGGGCTCGGAGACGGCGCGTGGAACGATCGGGGCTCAGGAGACGGCGCGTGGACCGATCGTGGCTCGGAGACGGCGCGTGGAGGCATCGGGGTTAAGAAGACGACGCATCGACCGAGCGGGGTTCAGGAGACGGCGCGAGGAGCGATCGGGGCTTAGGAGACGACGCGTGGACCGATCGAGGCTCAGGAGACGGCGCGTGGACCGGTCGGGGCTTAGGAGACTCGCGTGAACCGATTGGGGCTCAGGCGGTTGCGCGTGGACCAATTGGGGTTCGGCGACGGCGCGTGGACCGATCGGGGCTCGGAGACGGCGCGTCGACCTCTCGGGGTTTGGAGACGGCGCCTGGACCGTCCGGGGTCAGGAGGCGATGCGTGGACCGATCGGGGCTCAGGAGACTGCGCGTGGATGGATCGGGGCTCGAAGACGGCGCGTGGAACGATCAGGGCTCAGGAGACGTCACGTGAAATGATCGGCGCTCGGAGACGGCGCGTGGACCGATGGGGGCTCAGGAGAAGGCGCGTGGACCGATCGGGGCTTAGGAGGGGACCCGTCGACCGATCGGGGCTCAGGAGACGACGCGTGGACCGGTCGGTGCTCAGGAAGCGGCGCCTGGACCGATCGGGGCTCCGAGACGACGCGTTAATCGAGCGGGGCTTAGGAGACTATGCGGGGACCGATCGGGGCTCGGAGACAGCGCGTGTACCGACTGGGGCTCAGGAGGTTGCGCGTGGACCAATTGGGGTTCGGCGACGGCGCGTGGACCGACCGGGGCTCAGGAGACCGCGCGAGAACCGATCGAGGCTCGGCGACTGCGCGTGGAGCGATCGGCGCTCAGGAGACGTCGCGTGAACCAATCGGCGCTCGAAGACGGCGCGTGGACCGATCGGGGATGAGGAGAAGGCGCGTGGACCGATCGGGGCTTAGGAGACGGTGCGTAGACCGATCGGGGTTCGGCGACGGCGCGTGGACCGACCGGGGCTCAGGAGACCGCGCGAGAACCGATCGAGGCTCGGCGACTGCGCGTGGAGCGATCGGCGCTCAGGAGACGTCGCGTGAACCAATCGGCGCTCGAAGACGGCGCGTGGACCGATCGGGGATGAGGAGAAGGCGCGTGGACCGATCGGGGCTTAGGAGACGGTGCGTAGACCGATCGGGGCTCGGAGACGGCGCGTGGAACGATCGGGGCTCAGGAGACGGCGCGTGAACCGATCGGCGCTCGGAGACGGCGCGTGGACCGATCGGGGCTTAGTAGAAGGCGCTTGGACCGATCGGGGCTTAGGAGACGACGCGTGGACCGATCGGAGCTCGGAGACGGCGCGTGGACCGATCTGGGCTCGGAGACAGCGCGTGGACCGACTGGGGCACATGCGGTGGCGCGTGGACCAATTGGGGTTCGGCGACGGCGCGTGGACCGATCCGGGTTCAGGAGACGGCGCGTGGACCGATCGGGGCTGGGATACGGCGCATGAACCAACCGGGACTCAGGAACCCGCGCGTGGACCGATCCCGGCTCGGCGACGGCGCGTGGACCGATGGGGCTCAGGAGCCGCGCGTGGACCGATCATGGCTCGGTGACGGCGCGTGGACCGATCGAGGCTCAGGAGGCCACGCCTGGACCGATCGGGGCTCCGCGACGGCGCGTGGACCGATCGAGGCTCGGAGACGACGCGTGTACGGATCGGGGATTCGGCGATGACGCGTGGACCGATCGGGGCTCGGAGACGGGGCGTGGAATGATCGGGACTCGGAGACGGCGTGTGAACGTATCGGGGCTTAGGAGACGATGCGTTGACCGATCGGGGCTCATGAGACGGCGCGTAGACCGATAGGGGCTTAGGAGACGGCGCGTGGACCGATCGGGGCTCAGGAAACGGCGCGTGGATCGATCGGTGCTCGAAGACGACGCGTGGACCGATCGGGGCTCAGGAGCCGATGCGTGGATCGATCGGGGCTCAGGAGGCGGCGCGTGGACCCATCGGGTCTCGGAGACGGCACGTGGACCGATCAGGGCTTAGGAGACGACGCGTGGACCGATCGGGGCTCAGGAGCCTCGCGTGGATCGATCGGGGCTCCGGAGGCGCCGCGTTGACCCATGGGGATCAGGAGACAGTGCGTGGACCGAACGGGGCTCGGAGACGGCGCGTGGACCGATCGGGGCTCGGAGACGACGCGTGGACCGATCGGGGCTCGGAGACAGCGCGTGGACCGACTGGGGCTCAGGCGGTTTCGCGTGGACGAATTGGGGTTCGGCGACGGCGCGTGGACCGATCGGGGCTTAGGAGACGGCGCGTGCACCGATCGGGGCCCGGAGACGGGTCGTGGACAGATTGGGGATTAGAAGACGGCGCGTGGACCGATCGGGGCTGGGAGACGGCACGTGGACCAATGGGGGCTTAGGAGACGACGCGTGGACCGATCGGGGTGTAGGCGACGACGCGTGTACCTATCGGGGCTCAGGAGACAGCGCGTGGACCGATCAGGGGTCGGCGACTGCGCGTGGACGTATCGGGGCTCAGGAGACGGCGCGTGGACCGATCGGGGCTCGAGGACGGCGCGTTAACCGATTGGGGCTTAGGAGACCATGCGTGGACCGATCGGGGCTCGAAGACGGCGCGTGGACCGATCGGGGCTCGGAGACGACGCGTGGACCGATCGGGGTTCGGCGACCGCGCATGAACCGACTGGGGCTCAGGCGGTTGCGCGTGGACCAATTGGGGTTCGGCGACGGCGCGTGGACCGTTCGGGGCTCGGAGACGGCGCGTTAACCGATCGGGGCTTAGGAGACGATGCGTGGACCGATCGGGGCTCGGAGACGGCGCGTGGACCGATCGGGGCTCGGCGACGGCGCGTGGACAGATCGAGGCTCGGAGACGACACGTGTACGGATCGGGGCTTTGAAGACGACGCGTGGACCGATCGTGGCTCAAGAAACGGCGTGTGGAGCGGTCGGGGCTCAGGAGACGACGCGTCGACCGATCAGGGCTCAGGTGACGGCGCGTGGACCGAGCGGGGCTCAGGAGACAGCGCGTGAAATGATCGGAGCTCGGAGATGGCGCGTGGACCGATTGGGGCTTAAGAGACGACGGGTGGACCGATCGGGGCTTAGGAGACGGTACGTGAATCGATCGGGGCACAGGAGACGGCGCGTGAGCCGGTCGGGGTTTAGGAGACGGCGCGTGGACTGATCGGGGCTCGGGAAGCGGCGCCTGAACCGATCTGGCTCGGAGACGGCGCGTGGAGGCATCGGGGTTTAGAAGACGACGTATGGACCGATCGGGGCTCAGGAAACGGCGCGTGGACCGATTGGAGCTCGGAGACAACGCGTGGACCGACTGGGGCTCAGGCGGTTGCGCGTGGACCAATTGGGGTTCGGCGACGGCGCGTGGACCAATCGCGACTCGGAGACGGCGCGTTAACCGATCGGGGCTTAGGAGACGATGCGTGAACCGATCGGGGCTCGCAGACGGCGCGTTGACCGACCGGGGCTCGGAGACGACGCGTGGACCGATCGGGGCTCGGAGACCGCGCGTGGAGGCATCGGGGCTAAGAAGACGACGCATGGATCGCGCGGTGCTCAGAAAACGGCGCGTGGACCGATCGGTGCTCGGAGACGATATGTGGACCGATCGGGGCTCAGGTAACGGCGTGTGGAGCGGTTGGGGCTCAGGAGACGACGCGTGGATCGATCGAGGCTCAGAAGACGACGCGTCGACCGATCGGGGCTCAGGAGACGGCGCGTGAACCGATTGGCGCTCGGAGACGGCGCGTGGACCGATCGGGGCTTAGGAGACGGCGCGTGGACCGATCGGGGCTCGGAGACATCGCGTGGAATGATCGGGGCTCAGGAGACGGCGCGTGAACCGATCGGGGTTTGGATACGACGCGTGGACCGATCGGGGCTCGGAGACAGCGCGTGGACCAACCGGGGCTCAGGCGGTTGCGCGGGGACCTATTGGGGTTCGGCGACGGCGCGTGGACCGATCCGGGCTCAGGCGACGGCGCCTGGACCGATCGGGGCTCGGAGACGGCGCGTGGAGCGATCGGGGCTCAGGAGACGGCGCGTAAACCGATTGGCGCTCGGAGACGGCGCGTGGACCGATCGGGGCTTAGGAGACGATGCGTGGACCGACCGGGCCTCGGAGACGGCGCGTGGACCGACCGGGGTCAGGAGACGGCGCGTGGACCGATCGGGGCTCGGCGACTGCGCGTGGATATATCGGGGCTCAGGAGACGGCGCGTGGACCGATCGGGGCGCGGAGACGGCGCGTTAACCGATCGGGGATTAGGAGACGATGCGTGGACCGATCGGGGCTCGGAGATGGCGCGTGGACCGACCGGGGCTAAGGAGGACGCGCGTGGACCGATCGAGGCTTAGGAGCCGACGCGTGGACCGATTGGGGCTCAGGAGACGGCGCATGGACCGATCGGGGCTCGGAGACGGCGCGTGGAACGATCGGAGCACAGGAGATGGCGCGTGAACCGATCGGCGCTCGGAGACGGCGCGTGGATCAATCGGGGCTTAGGAGACGGAGGTATCGGGGCTTAAAAGACGACGCATGGACCGATCAGGGCTCAGGAAACGGCGCGTTGACCGATCGGTGCTCAGGAGACGACGCGTTAACAGAGCGGGGCTTAGGAGACGATGCGTGGACCGATCGGTGCTCGGAGACGGCGCGTGAACCGACCGGGGCTCAGGAGACGGCGCGTGGACCGATCGGGGCTCGGAGACGGCACGTTAACCGATCGGGGCTTAGGAGGCGATGCGTGGACCGATCGGGCTCGGCGACGGCGCGTGGACCGATCGGAGCTCGGAGACGACGCGTGTACGGATCAGGGCTTGGTGACGGCGCGTTTACCGATAGCAGCTGGGAGACGGCCCGTGGACGGATCGCGGCATAGGAGACGGTGCGTGGAACGATCGGGGCTCAGGAGACGGCGCGTGGACCGGTCGGGGTTTAGGAGACGACGCGTGGACCGATCGAGGCTCGGAGACGACGCGTGTACGGATCGGGGATTCGCGGACGACGGGTGGACCGATCCGGGCTCAGGAGACGGCACGTGGACCGATCGGGGCTCGGAAACGGTGCGTGGAACGATCGGGGCTCAGGAGACGGCGCGTGAACCGATCGGCGCTCGGAGACGGCGAGTGGACCGATCGGGGCTTATGAGACGGCGCGTGGACCGATCGGGGCATATGAGACGGCGCGTGGACCGATCGGAGATCAGGAGAAGACGCGTGCACCGTTCGGGGCTCTGGAAGCGGCGCACGGACCGATCGTGGCTCGGAGACGGCGCGTGGAGGCATCGGGGCATTGAAGACGACGCGTGGACCGAAGGGTGCTCAGAAAACGCCGCGTGGACCGATGGGGGCTCGGAGACGCCGCTTGGACCGATCGGGGCTTAGGAGACGGCGCGTGGACCGATTGGGGCTTAGGAGACGGGGCGTGGACCGATCGGGGCTCAGGAAGCGGCGTCTGGACCGATCGGGGCTCAGGAGACGGCGCGAGGAGCGATCGGGGCTCAGGAGAAGACGCGTCAATTGATCGGGGCTCAGAAATCGGCGCGTGGAGCGATCGGGGCTCAGGGGACGACGCGTGGATCGATCGGGGCTCAGGAAACGACTCGTCGACCGATCGCGGCTCGGTGACGGCGCGTGGACCAATCGGGGCTCAGGAGGCCGCGCGTGGACCGATCGCGGCTCGGCGACGGCGCGTGGACCGATCGGTGCTCAGGAGGCCGCGCATGGACCGATCATGGCTCGGCGACGGCGCGTGGACCGATCGGGGCTCGGAGACTGCGCGTGGACCGACTGGGGCTCAGGCGGTTGCGCGAGGACCGATCCGGGCTCGGAGACGGCGCGTTCACCGATAGGGGCTTAGGAGACGATGCGTGGACCGATCGGGCTCGGAGACGGCGCGTGAACCGACCGGGGTTCGGATACGACGCGTGGACCGATCGGGGCTCGGAGACGGCACGTGGAGCGATCGGGTCTCAGGAGACGGCGCGTGAAATGATCGGCACTCGGAGACGCCGCGTGGACCGATTGGGGCTTAGGAGGCCGCGCGTGGACCGATCGAGGCTCGGCGACGGCGCGTGGACCGATCGGGACTCGGAGACGGCGTGTGAACGTATCGGGGCTTAGGAGACGGCGTGTAGACCGATCGGGGCTCAGGCGGCGACGGGTGGACCGATCGGGGCCCAGGAAACGGCGCGTGGATCGATCGGTGCTCGAAGACGACGCGTGGACCGATCGGGGCTCAGGAGCCGATGCGTGGATCGATCGGGGCTCAGGAGGCGGCGCGTGGACACATCGGGGCTCGGAGACGGCACGTGGACCGATCAGGGCTTAGGAGCCTCGCGTGGATCGATCGGGGCCCCGGAGGCGCCGCGTGGACCCATGGGGATCAGGAGACAGTGCGAGG
Organism: Netelia fuscicornis; assembly: GCA_946811545.1. Lineage (NCBI taxonomy): Eukaryota > Metazoa > Arthropoda > Insecta > Hymenoptera > Ichneumonidae > Netelia > Netelia fuscicornis. Next base: position 37,002,502 of record OX328014.1, on the reverse strand, counting down.
ACCGATCGGGGCTCGGAGACGGCGCGTGGACCGATCGGGGCTTAAGAGACGACGCGTGAACCGATCGGGGCTCGGAAACGACGCGTTAACCGAGCAGGGCTTAGGAGACGACGCGTGGACCGATCGGGGCGTAGGAAACGTCGCGTGTACCTATCGGGGCTCACGAGACAGAGTGTGGACCGTTTTCGGCTCAGGAGACGGCGCGTGGATCGATCGGGGCTCGGAGACGAAGCGTGGGTCGATCGGGGCTCAGAAGACGACGCGTCGACCGATCGGGGCTCAGGTGACGGCGCGCGGACCGACCGGGGCTCAGGAGACGGCGCGTGAAATGATCGGCGCTCGGAGAGGGCGCGTGAACCGATTGGGACTTAAGAGACGACGGGTGAAACGATCGGGGCTTAGGAGACGGCACGTGAATCGATCGGGGCTCGGAGATGGCGCTTGTAAAGATCGGGGATCAGGAGACGGCGCGTGAACCGATCGGCGCTCGGAGACGGCGCGTGGACCGATCGGGGCTTATGATACGGCGCGTGAACCGATCGGAGATCAGGAGAAGACGCGTTCACCGATCGTGGCTCGGAGACGGCGCGTGGAGGCATCGGGGCTTTGAAGACGACGCGTGGACCGAACGGTGCTCAGAAAACGCCGCGTGGACCGATGGGGATCAGGAGACGGTGCGTGGACCGATCGGGGCTCGGAGACGCCGCTTGGACCGATCGGGGCTTAGGAGACGGCGCGTGGACCGATTGGGGCTTAGGAGACGGCGCGTGGACCGATCGGGGCTCAGGAAGCGGCGCCTGGACCGATCGGGGCTCAGTAAGCGGCGCCTAGACCGATCGTGGCTCGGAGACGGCGCGTGGAGGCATCGGGGCTAAGAAGACGACACACGGACCGAGCGGGGCTCAGGAGGCGACACGTGGACCCATCGGGGCTCGGAGACGACGTGTGGACGGATTGGGGTGTAGGCGACGACGCGTCGACCGATCGGAGCTCGGAAACGGCGCGTGGAACGATCGGGGCTCAGAAGACGACGCGTCGACCGATCGGGGCTCAGGTGACGGCGCGCGGACGGACCGGAGCTCAGGAGACGGCGCGTGAAATGATCAGCGCTCGGAGAGGGCGCGTGGACCGATTGGGACTTAAGAGACGACGGGCGAACCGATCGGGGCTTAGGAGACGGCACGTGAATCGATCGGGGCACAGGAGACGGCGCGTGGATCGATCGGGGTGTAGGCGACGACGCGTGTACCTATCGCGGCTCAGGAGACAGCGCGTGGACCGATCGGGGCTTAGGACACGATGCGTGGACCGATCGGGGCTCGGAGACGACGTGTGGACGGATTGGGGTGTAGGCGACGACGCGTCGACCGATCGGAGCTCGGAAACGGCGCGTGGAACGATCGGGGCTCAGAAGACGACGCGTCGACCGATCGGGGCTCAGGTGACGGCGCGCGGACGGACCGGAGCTCAGGAGACGGCGCGTGAAATGATCAGCGCTCGGAGAGGGCGCGTGGACCGATTGGGACTTAAGAGACGACGGGCGAACCGATCGGGGCTTAGGAGACGGCACGTGAATCGATCGGGGCACAGGAGACGGCGCGTGGATCGATCGGGGTGTAGGCGACGACGCGTGTACCTATCGCGGCTCAGGAGACAGCGCGTGGACCGATCGGGGCTTAGGACACGATGCGTGGACCGATCGGGGCTCGGAGACGGCGCGTGGACCGACCGGGGCTAAGGAGGCCACGCGTGGACCGATCGAGGCTCGGCGACGGCGCGTGGACCGATCGGGACTCGGAGACGGCGTGTGAACGTATCGGGGCTTAGGAGACGGCGTGTAGACCGATCGGGGCTCAGGCGGCGACGGGTGGACCGATCGGGGCCCAGGAAACGGCGCGTGGATCGATCGGTGCTCGAAGACGACGCGTGGACCGATCGGGGCTCAGGAGCCGATGCGTGGATCGATCGGGGCTCAGGAGGCGGCGCGTGGACACATCGGGGCTCGGAGACGGCACGTGGACCGATCAGGGCTTAGGAGCCTCGCGTGGATCGATCGGGGCCCCGGAGGCGCCGCGTGGACCCATGGGGATCAGGAGACAGTGCGAGGACCGATCGGGGCTCGGAGACGGCGCGTGGACCGATCGAGGCTTAAGAGACGACGCGTGAACCGATCGGGGCTCGGAAACGACGCGTTAACCGAGCAAGGCTTAGGAGACGACGCGTGGACCGATCGGGGCGTAGGAAACGTCGCGTGTACCTATCGGGGCTCACGAGACAGAGTGTGGACCGTTTTCGGCTCAGGAGACGGCGCGTGGATCGATCGGGGCTCGGAGACGAACCGTGGGTCGATCGGGGCTCAGAAGACGACGCGTCGACCGATCGGGGCTCAGGTGACGGCGCGCGGACCGACCGGGGCTCAGGAGACGGCGCGTGAAATGATCGGCGCTCGGAGAGGGCGCGTGAACCGATTGGGACTTAAGAGACGACGGGTGAACCGATCGGGGCTTAGGAGACGGCACGTGAATCGATCGGGGCTCGGAGATGGCGCTTGTAAAGTTCGGGGATCAGGAGACGGCGCGTGAACCGATCGGCGCTCGGAGACGGCGCGTGGACCGATCGGGGCTTATGATACGGCGCGTGAACCGATCGGAGATCAGGAGAAGACGCGTTCACCGATCGTGGCTCGGAGACGGCGCGTGGAGGCATCGGGGCTTTGAAGACGACGCGTGGACCGAACGGTGCTCAGAAAACGCCGCGTGGACCGATGGGGATCAGGAGACGGTGCGTGGACCGATCGGGGCTCGGAGACGCCGCTTGGACCGATCGGGGCTTAGGAGACGGCGCGTGGACCGATTGGGGCTTAGGAGACGGCGCGTGGACCGATCGGGGCTCAGGAAGCGGCGCCTGGACCGATCGGGGCTCAGTAAGCGGCGCCTAGACCGATCGTGGCTCGGAGACGGCGCGTGGAGGCATCGGGGCTAAGAAGACGACACATGGACCGAGCGGGGCTCAGGAGGCGACACGTGGACCCATCGGGGCTCGGAGACGACGTGTGGACGGATTGGGGTGTAGGCGACGACGCGTCGACCGATCGGAGCTCGGAAACGGCGCGTGGAACGATCGGGGCTCAGAAGACGACGCGTCGACCGATCGGGGCTCAGGTGACAGCGCGCGGACGGACCGGAGCTCAGGAGACGGCGCGTGAAATGATCAGCGCTCGGAGAGGGCGCGTGGACCGATTGGGACTTAAGAGACGACGGGCGAACCGATCGGGGCTTAGGAGACGGCACGTGAATCGATCGGGGCACAGGAGACGGCGCGTGCACCGGTCGGGGCTTAGGAGACGACGCATCGACCGATCGGGGCTCAGGAGAAGGGGTGTGGACCGATCGGGGCTCGGCGATGGCGCGTGGACCGATCGGGGCTCGGCGATGGCGCGTGGGCCGATCGGAGCTCGGACACGGCCCGTGGAAGGATCGGGGCTTAGGAGACGGCGCATGGACTAATTGGGGCTCAGGAGACGACGCGTGGACCGATCGGGGCTCGGAAACGACGCGTTAACCGAGCGGGGCTTAGGAGACTACGCGTGGACCGATCGGGGCATAGGAGACGACGCGTGTACCTATCGGGGCTCACGAGACAGCGTGTGGACCGATTTGGGCTCAGGAGACGGCGCGTGGATCGATCGGGGCTCGGAGACGGCGCGTGGAACGATCCGGGCTCAGGAGACGGTGCGTTGACCGATCGGGGCTCGGAGACGGCGCGTGGACCGATCGGGGCTCAGGAGACGACGCGTGGGTCGATCGGGGCTCAGAAGACGATGCGTCGACCGACCGGGGCTCAGGTGACGGCGCGCGGACCGACCGGGGCTCAGGAGACGGCGCGTGAAATGATCGGCGCTCGGAGACGGCGCGTGGACCGATCGGGGCTTAGGAGACGGCGCGTGGACCGATCGGGGCTCGGAGACATCGCGTGGAATGATCGGGGCTCAGGAGACGGCGCGTGAACCAATCGGCGCTCGGAGACGGCGCGTGGACCGATCGGAGCTTAGGAGACGGCGCGTGGACCGATCGGGGCTCAGGAGACCCCGCGTGGACCGATCGGGGCTCGGCGACTGCGCGTGGACGCATCGGGGTCCAGGAGACGGCGCGTGGACCGATCGCGGCTCGGAGACGGCGTGTGAACCGACCGGGGCTCAGGAGGCCGCGCGTGGACCGATCGAGGCTCGGCGACGGGGCGTGGAGCGATCGAGTCTCGGAGACGACGCGTCGACCGATCGGGGCTCAGGGGAAGGGGTGTGGACCGATCGGGGCTCAGGAGACGGCGCGTGGACCCTTCGGGGCTCGCAGAAGGCACGAGGACCGATCAGGGGTTAGGAGACGACGCGTGGACCGATCGGGACTCGGAGACGGCGCGTGGATGGACCGTGGCTTAGAATGCGGCACGCGGACCGATCGGGGCTCGGAGACGGCATGTGGATCGATCGTGGCTCAGGAGACGGCGCGTGGACCGATGGGGATCAGGAGGCGGTGCGTGGACCGATCGGGTACGAAGGCGGCGCGAGGAGCGATCGGGGCTCAGGAGAAGTCGCGTCAATTGATCGGGGCTCAGGAGACGACGCGGCGACTGATCGGGGCTTAGGAGACGACGCGTAGCCCGATTGGGGCTTAGGAGACGACGTGTGGACCGATCGGGGCTTAGGAGACGGCACGTGAATCGATCGGTGCACAGGAGACGGCGGGTGAACCGGTCGGGTCTTAGGAGACGACGCGTCGACCGATTGGGGCTCAGGGGAAGGGGTGTGTACCTATCGGGGCTCAGGAGACAGCGAGTGGACCGATTGGGGCTCAGGAGACGGCGCGTGGATCGATCAGGGCTCGGAGACGGCGCGTGGACCGATCGGGGCTCGGAGACGGCGCGTGGACAGATCGGGGCTCAGGAGACCGCGCGTGGACCGATCGGGGCTCGGCGACTGCGCGTGGACGTATCGGGGCTCAGGAGACGGCGCGTGGACCGGTCGGGGCTTAGGAGACGACGCCTGGACAGATCGGGGCTTAGGAGGCGGCGTGTGGAACGATCGGTGCTCAGGAGACGGCTCGTGCACCAATCGGCGCTCGGAGACGGCGCGTGGAGCGATCGGGGCTCGGAGACGGCACGTGGAACGATCGGGGCTCATGAGACGGTGCGTGGAGGCATGGGGGCTTAGAAGACGACGCATGGACCGAGCGGGGCTTAGGAGACGACGCCTGGACAGATCGGGGCTTAGGAGGCGGCGTGTGGAACGATCGGTGCTCAGGAGACGGCTCGACCACGAATCGGCGCTCGGAGACGGCGCGTGGAGCGATCGGGGCTCGGAGACGGCACGTGGAACGATCGGGGCTCAGGAGACGGTGCGTGGAGGCATGGGGGCTTAGAAGACGACGCATGGACCGAGCGGGGCTCAGGAGACGGCGCGAGGAGCGATCGGGGCTCAGGAGAAGTCGCGTCAATTGATCGGGGCTCAGGAGACGACGCGGCGACTGATCGGGGCTTAGGAGACGACGCGTGGCCCGATTGGGGCTTAGGAGACGACGTGTGGACCGATCGGGGCTTAGGAGACGGCACGTGAATCGATCGGTGCACAGGAGACGGCGGGTGAACCGGTCGGGTCTTAGGAGACGACGCGTCGACCGATCGGGGCTCAGGAGACGGCGCGTAGACCGATCGGGGCTCGTAAATGACGCGTCAACCGATCGGGGCTTAGGAGACGATGCGGGGATCGATCGGGGCTCGGCGACTGCGCGTGGACCGACTGGAGCTCAGGAGGTTGCTCGTGGACCAATTGGGGTTCGGGCGACGGCGCGTGGACCAATTGGGGTTCGGGCGACGGCGCACGGACCAATCGGTGCTCGGAGACGGCGCGTGGACCGATCGGGGCTCGGAGACGACGCGTGTACGGATCAGGGCTTGGTGACGGCGCGTTTACCGATAGCAGCTCGGAGACGGCACGTGGTCCGATCGGGCTCGGAGCCGGCGCGTGAACCGATCGGGGCTCAGGAGGCCGCGCGTGGACCGATCGAGGCTCGGCGACGGCGCGTGGACCGGTCGGGGCTGGGAGACGACGCGTGTACGGATCAGGGCTTGGTGACGGCGCGTTTACCGATAGCAGCTCGGAGACGGCCCGTGGACGGATCGCGGCTTAGGAGACGGCGCGTGGAATGATCGGGGCTCAGGAGACGGCGCGTGGACCGATCGAGGCTCGGAGACGACGCGTGTACGGATCGGGGATTCGCGGACGACGGGTGGACCGATCCGGGCTCAGGAGACGGCACGTGGACCGATCGGGGCTCGGAAACGGTGCGTGGAACGATCGGGGCTCAGGAGACGGCGCGTGAACCGATCGGCGCTCGGAGACGGCGAGTGGACCGATCGGGGCTTATGAGACGGCGCGTGGACCGATCGGGGCTCAGGAGAAGTCGCGTCAATTTATCGGGGCTCAGGAGACGACGCGGCGACTGATCGGGGCTTAGGAGACGACGCGTAGCCCGATTGGGGCTTAGGAGACGACGTGTGGACCGATCGGGGCTTAGGAGACGGCACGTGCATCGATCGGTGCACAGGAGACGGCGGGTGAACCGGTCGGGTCTTAGCAGACGACGCGTCGACCGATTGGGGCTCAGGGGAAGGGGTGTGTACCTATCGGGGCTCAGAAGACAGCAAGTGGACCGATTGGGGCTCAGGAGACGGCTCGTGGACCGATCAGGGCTCGGAGACGGCGCGTGGACCGATCGGGGCTGCGAGACGGCGCGTGGACAGATCGGGGCTCAGGAGACCGCGTGTGGACCGATCGGGGCTCGGCTACGGCGCGTGGACCGGTCGGGGCTGGGAGACGACGCGTGTACGGATCAGGGCTTGGTGACGGCGCGTTTACCGATAGCAGCTCGGAGACGGCCCGTGGACGGATCGCGGCTTAGGAGACGGCGCGTGGAATGATCGGGGCTCAGGAGACGGCGCGTGGGCCGGCCGAGGCTCGGAGACGACGCGTGTGCGGATCGGGGATTCGAGGACGACGGGTGGACCGATCCGGGCTCAGGAGACGGGGCGTGGACCGATCGGGGCTTAGGTGACAACGCGTGGACCGATTGGGGCTCAGGAAGCAGCGCGTGGACCGATCGAGGCTCGGAGACGACGCGTGTACGGATCGGGGATTCGGCGATGACCCGTGGACCGATCCGGGCTCAGGAGACGGCGCGTGGACCGATCGGGGCTCGGAGACGGCGCGTGGAACGATCGGGGCTCAGGAGACGGCGCGTGGAGGCATCGGGGCTAAGAAGACGACGCATGGATCGAGCGGGGCTCAGGAGACGGCGCGAGGAGCGATCGGGGCTCGGAGACGGCGCGTGGAGGCATCGGGGCTTTGAAGACGACGCGTGGACCGAACGGTGCTCAGAAAACGGCGCGTGGACCGATCGGTGCTCGAAGACGATGCGTGGACCGATCGGGGCTCAGGAAACGGCGTGTGGAGCGGTTGGGGCTCAGGAGACGACGCGTGGGTCGATCGAGGCTCAGAAGACGACGCGTCGACCGATCGGGGCTCAGGAGACGGCGCGTGGATCGATCGAGGCTCGGAGACGCCGCGTGGAACGATCGGGGCTCAGGAGACGGCGCTTGGACTTATCGGCGCTCGGAGACGACGCGTGGACCGATCGGGGCTCAGGAGACGGCGCGAGGAGCGATCGGGCTCAGGAGAAGACGCGTCAATTGATCGTGGCTCAGGAGACGACGCGTCGACGGATCGGGGCTTAGGAGACGACGCGTGGACAGATCGGGGCTCAGGAGACCGCGCGTGGACCGATCGGGGCTCGGCGACTGCGCGTGGACGTATCGGGGCTCACGAGACGGCGCGTGGACCGGTCGGGGCTTAGGAGACGACGCCCGGACAGATCGAGGCTTAGGAGGCGGCGTGTGGAACGATCGGTGCTCAGGAGACGGCTCGTGCACCAATCGGCGCTCGGAGACGGCGCGTGGAGCGATCGGGGCTCGGAGACGGCACGTGGAACGATCGGGGCTCAGGAGACGGTGCGTGGAGGCATAGGGGCTTAGAAGACGACGCCTGGACCGAGCGGGGCTCAGGAGACGGCGCGAGGAGCGATCGGGGCTCAGGAGAAGTCGCGTCAATTGATCGGGGCTCAGCAGACGACGCGGCGACTGATCGGGGCTTAAGAGACGACGCGTAGCCCGATTGGGGCTTAGGAGACGACGTGTGGACCGATCGGGGCTTAGGAGACGGCACGTGAATCGATCGGTGCACAGGAGACGGCGGGTGAACCGGTCGGGTCTTAGGAGACGACGCGTCGACCGATCGGGGCTCAGGGGAAGGGGTGTGGACCGATCGGGGCTCAGGGGACGGCGCGTGGATCCTTCGGGGCTCGCAGAAGGCACGAGGACCGATCAGGGCTTAGGAGACGACGCGTGGACCGATCGGGACTCGGAGACGGCGCGTGGATGGACCGTGGCTTAGAATGCGGCACGCGGACCGATCGGGGCTCGGAGACGGCATGTGGATCGATCGTGGCTCAGGAGACGGCGCGTGGACCGATGGGGATCAGGAGGCGGTGCGTGGACCGATCGGGGCCCGAAGGCGGCGCGAGCAGCGATCGGGCCTCAGGAGAAGTCGCGTCAATTGATCGGGGCTCAGGAGACGACGCGGCGACTGATCGGGGCTTAGGAGACGACGCGTAGCCCGATTGGGGCTTAGGAGACGACGTGTGGACCGATCGGGGCTTAGGAGACGGCACGTGAATCGATCGGTGCACAGGAGACGGCGGGTGAACCGGTCGGGTCTTAGCAGACGACGCGTCGCCCGATTGGGGCTCAGGGGAAGGGGTGTGTACCTATCGGGGCTCAGGAGACAGCAAGTGGACCGATTGGGGCTCAGGAGACGGCTCGTGGACCGATCAGGGCTCGGAGACGGCGCGTGGACCGATCGGGGCTCGGAGACGGCGCGTGGACAGATCGGGGCTCAGGGGACCGCGTGTGGACCGATCGGGGCTCCGCGACTGCGCGTGGACGTATCGGGGCTCAGGAGACGGCGCGTGGACCGGTCGGGGCTTAGGAGACGACGCCTGGACAGATCGGGGCTTAGGAGGCGGCGTGTGGAACGATCGGTGCTCAGGAGACGGCTCGTGCACCAATCGGCGCTCGGAGACGGCGCGTGGAGCGATCGGGGCTCGGAGACGGCACGTGGAACGATCGGGGCTCAGGAGACGGTGCGTGGAGGCATGGGGGCTTAGAAGACGACGCATGGACCGAGCGGGGCTCAGGAGACGGCGCGAGGAGCGATCGGGGCTCAGGAGAAGTCGCGTCAATTGATCGGGGCTCAGGAGACGACGCGGCGACTGAGCGGGGCTTAGGAGATGACGCGTGGCCCGATTGGGGCTTAGGAGACGACGTGTGGACCGATCGGGGCTTAGGAGACGGCACGTGAATCGATCGGTGCACAGGAGACGGCGGGTGAACCGGTCGGGTCTTAGGAGACGACGCGTCGACCGATCGGGGCTCAGGAGACGGCGCGTAGACCGATCGGGGCTCGTAAATGACGCGTCAACCGATCGGGGCTTAGGAGACGATGCGGGGATCGATCGGGGCTCGGCGACTGCGCGTGGACCAATTGGGGTTCGGGCGACGGCGCGTGGACCAATCGGTGCTCGGAGACGGCGCGTGGACCGATCGGGGCTCGGAGACGACGCGTGTACGGATCAGGGCTTGGTGACGGCGCGTTTACCGATAGCAGCTCGGAGACGGCCCGTGGACGGATCGCGGCTTAGGAGACGGCGCGTGGAATGATCGGGGCTCAGGAGACGGCGCGTGGACCGGTCGAGGCTCGGAGACGACGCGTGTGCGGATCCGAGATTCGAGGACAACAGGTGGACCGATCCGGGCTCAGGAGACGGCGCGTGGATCCATCGGGGCTCGGAGACGGCGCGTGAACCGACCGGGGCTCAGGAGACGGCACGTGGTCCGATCGGGCTCGGAGCCGGCGCGTGAACCGATCGGGGCTCAGGAGGCCGCGCGTGGACCGATCGAGGCTCGGCGACGGCGCGTGGACCGGTCGGGGCTCGGAGACGACGCGTGTGCGGATCGGGGATTCGAGGACGACAGGTGGACCGATCCGGGCTCAGGAGACGGGGCGTGGACCGATCGGGGCTTAGGTGACAACGCGTGGACCGATTGGGGCTCAGGAAGCAGCGCGTGGACCGATCGAGGCTCGGAGACGACGCGTGTACGGATCGGGGATTCGGCGATGACGCGTGGAACGATCCGGGCTCAGGAGACGGCGCGTCGACCGATCGGGGCTCGGAGACGGTGCGTGGAACGATCGGGGCTCAGGAGACGGCGCGTGGAGGCATCGGGGCTAAGAAGACGACGCATGGATCGAGCGGGGCTCAGGAGACGGCGCGAGGAGCGATCGGGGCTCGGAGACGGCGCGTGGAGGCATCGGGGCTTTGAAGACGACGCGTGGACCGAACGGTGCTCAGAAAACGGCGCGTGGACCGATCGGTGCTCGAAGACGATGCGTGGACCGATCGGGGCTCAGGAAACGGCGTGTGGAGCGGTTGGGGCTCAGGAGAAGACGCTTGAACTTATCGGCGCTCGGAGACGGCGCGTGGAGGCATCGGGGCTAAGAAGACGACGCATGGACCGATCGGGACTCAGGAAACGGCGTTTGGACCGATCGGAGCTCGGAGACGACGCGTGGACCGATCGGGGCTCAGGAGACGGCGCGAGGAGCGATCGGGCTCAGGAGAAGACGCGTCAATTGATCGTGGCTCAGGAGACGACGCGTCGACGGATCGGGGCTTAGGAGACGACGCGTGGACAGATCGGGGCTCAGGAGACCGCGCGTGGACCGATCGGGGCTCGGCGACTGCGCGTGGACGTATCGGGGCTCAGGAGACGGCGCGTGGACCGGTCGGGGCTTAGGAGACGACGCCTGGACACATCGAGGCTTAGGAGGCGGCGTGTGGAACGATCGGTGCTCAGGAGACGGCTCTTGCACCAATCGGCGCTCGGAGACGGCGCGTGGAGCGATCGGGGCTCGGAGACGGCACGTGGAATGATCGGGGCTCAGGAGACGGTGCGTGGAGGCATGGGGGCTTAGAAGACGACGCATGGACCGAGCGGGGCTCAGGAGACGGCGCGAGGAGCGATCGGGGCTCAGGAGAAGTCGCGTCAATTGATCGGGGCTCAGGAGACGACGCGGCGACTGATCGGGGCTTAAGAGACGTCGCGTAGCCCGATTGGGGCTTAGGAGACGACGTGTGGACCGATCGGGGCTTAGGAGACGGCACGTGAATCGATCGGTGCACAGGAGACGGCGGGTGAACCGGTCGGGTCTTAGGAGACGACGCGTCGACCGATCGGGGCTCAGGGGAAGGGGTGTGGACCGATCGGGGCTCAGGGGACGGCGCGTGGATCCTTCGGGGCTCGCAGAAGGCACGAGGACCGATCAGGGCTTAGGAGACGACGCGTGGACCGATCGGGACTCGGAGACGGCGCGTGGATGGACCGTGGCTTAGAATGCGGCACGCGGACCGATCGGGGCTCGGAGACGGCATGTGGATCGATCGTGGCTCAGGAGACGGCGCGTGGACCGATGGGGATCAGGAGGCGGTGCGTGGACCGATCGGGGCCCGAAGGCGGCGCGAGCAGCGATCGGGCCTCAGGAGAAGTCGCGTCAATTGATCGGGGCTCAGGAGACGACGCGGCGACTGATCGGGGCTTAGGAGACGACGCGTAGCCCGATTGGGGCTTAGGAGACGACGTGTGGACCGATCGGGGCTTAGGAGACGGCACGTGAATCGATCGGTGCACAGGAGACGGCGGGTGAACCGGTCGGGTCTTAGCAGACGACGCGTCGCCCGATTGGGGCTCAGGGGAAGGGGTGTGTACCTATCGGGGCTCAGGAGACAGCAAGTGGACCGATTGGGGCTCAGGAGACGGCTCGTGGACCGATCAGGGCTCGGAGACGGCGCGTGGACCGATCGGGGCTCGGAGACGGCGCGTGGACAGATCGGGGCTCAGGGGACCGCGTGTGGACCGATCGGGGCTCCGCGACTGCGCGTGGACGTATCGGGGCTCAGGAGACGGCGCGTGGACCGGTCGGGGCTTAGGAGACGACGCCTGGACAGATCGGGGCTTAGGAGGCGGCGTGTGGAACGATCGGTGCTCAGGAGACGGCTCGTGCACCAATCGGCGCTCGGAGACGGCGCGTGGAGCGATCGGGGCTCGGAGACGGCACGTGGAACGATCGGGGCTCAGGAGACGGTGCGTGGAGGCATGGGGGCTTAGAAGACGACGCATGGACCGAGCGGGGCTCAGGAGACGGCGCGAGGAGCGATCGGGGCTCAGGAGAAGTCGCGTCAATTGATCGGGGCTCAGGAGACGACGCGGCGACTGAGCGGGGCTTAGGAGATGACGCGTGGCCCGATTGGGGCTTAGGAGACGACGTGTGGACCGATCGGGGCTTAGGAGACGGCACGTGAATCGATCGGTGCACAGGAGACGGCGGGTGAACCGGTCGGGTCTTAGGAGACGACGCGTCGACCGATCGGGGCTCAGGAGACGGCGCGTAGACCGATCGGGGCTCGTAAATGACGCGTCAACCGATCGGGGCTTAGGAGACGATGCGGGGATCGATCGGGGCTCGGCGACTGCGCGTGGACCAATTGGGGTTCGGGCGACGGCGCGTGGACCAATCGGTGCTCGGAGACGGCGCGTGGACCGATCGGGGCTCGGAGACGACGCGTGTACGGATCAGGGCTTGGTGACGGCGCGTTTACCGATAGCAGCTCGGAGACGGCCCGTGGACGGATCGCGGCTTAGGAGACGGCGCGTGGAATGATCGGGGCTCAGGAGACGGCGCGTGGACCGGTCGAGGCTCGGAGACGACGCGTGTGCGGATCCGAGATTCGAGGACAACAGGTGGACCGATCCGGGCTCAGGAGACGGCGCGTGGATCCATCGGGGCTCGGAGACGGCGCGTGAACCGACCGGGGCTCAGGAGACGGCACGTGGTCCGATCGGGCTCGGAGCCGGCGCGTGAACCGATCGGGGCTCAGGAGGCCGCGCGTGGACCGATCGAGGCTCGGCGACGGCGCGTGGACCGGTCGGGGCTCGGAGACGACGCGTGTGCGGATCGGGGATTCGAGGACGACAGGTGGACCGATCCGGGCTCAGGAGACGGGGCGTGGACCGATCGGGGCTTAGGTGACAACGCGTGGACCGATTGGGGCTCAGGAAGCAGCGCGTGGACCGATCGAGGCTCGGAGACGACGCGTGTACGGATCGGGGATTCGGCGATGACGCGTGGAACGATCCGGGCTCAGGAGACGGCGCGTCGACCGATCGGGGCTCGGAGACGGTGCGTGGAACGATCGGGGCTCAGGAGACGGCGCGTGGAGGCATCGGGGCTAAGAAGACGACGCATGGATCGAGCGGGGCTCAGGAGACGGCGCGAGGAGCGATCGGGGCTCGGAGACGGCGCGTGGAGGCATCGGGGCTTTGAAGACGACGCGTGGACCGAACGGTGCTCAGAAAACGGCGCGTGGACCGATCGGTGCTCGAAGACGATGCGTGGACCGATCGGGGCTCAGGAAACGGCGTGTGGAGCGGTTGGGGCTCAGGAGAAGACGCTTGAACTTATCGGCGCTCGGAGACGGCGCGTGGAGGCATCGGGGCTAAGAAGACGACGCATGGACCGATCGGGACTCAGGAAACGGCGTTTGGACCGATCGGAGCTCGGAGACGACGCGTGGACCGATCGGGGCTCAGGAGACGGCGCGAGGAGCGATCGGGCTCAGGAGAAGACGCGTCAATTGATCGTGGCTCAGGAGACGACGCGTCGACGGATCGGGGCTTAGGAGACGACGCGTGGACAGATCGGGGCTCAGGAGACCGCGCGTGGACCGATCGGGGCTCGGCGACTGCGCGTGGACGTATCGGGGCTCAGGAGACGGCGCGTGGACCGGTCGGGGCTTAGGAGACGACGCCTGGACACATCGAGGCTTAGGAGGCGGCGTGTGGAACGATCGGTGCTCAGGAGACGGCTCTTGCACCAATCGGCGCTCGGAGACGGCGCGTGGAGCGATCGGGGCTCGGAGACGGCACGTGGAATGATCGGGGCTCAGGAGACGGTGCGTGGAGGCATGGGGGCTTAGAAGACGACGCATGGACCGAGCGGGGCTCAGGAGACGGCGCGAGGAGCGATCGGGGCTCAGGAGAAGTCGCGTCAATTGATCGGGGCTCAGGAGACGACGCGGCGACTGATCGGGGCTTAAGAGACGTCGCGTAGCCCGATTGGGGCTTAGGAGACGACGTGTGGACCGATCGGGGCTTAGGAGACGGCACGTGAATCGATCGGTGCACAGGAGACGGCGGGTGAACCGGTCGGGTCTTAGGAGACGACGCGTCGACCGATCGGGGCTCAGGGGAAGGGGTGTGGACCGATCGGGGCTCAGGAGACGGCGCGTGGACCATTCGGGGCTCGCAGAAGGCACGAGGACCGATCAGGGCTTAGGAGACGACGCGTGGACCGATCGGGACTCGGAGACGGCGCGTGGATGGACCGTGGCTTAGAATGCGGCACGCGGACCGATCGGGGCTCGGAGACGGCATCTGGATCGATCGTGGCTCAGGAGACGGCGCGTGGACCGATGGGGATCAGGAGGCGGTGCGTGGACCGATCGGGGCACGAAGGCGGCGCGAGGAGCGATCGGGGCTCAGGAGAAGTCGCGTCAATTGATCGGGGCTCAGGAGACGACGCGGCGACTGATCGGGGCTTAGGAGACGACGCGTAGCCCGATTGGGGCTTAGGAGACGACGTGTGGACCGATCGGGGCTTAGGAGACGGCACGTGCATCGATCGGTGCACAGGAGACGGCTCGTGGACCGATCAGGGCTCGGAGACGGCGCGTGGACCGATCGGGGCTCGGAGACGGCGCGTGGACAGATCGGGGCTCAGGAGACCGCGTGTGGACCGATCGGGGCTCGGCCACTGCGCGTGGACGTATCGGGGCTCAGGAGACGGCGCGTGGATCGATCGGGGCTTAGGAGACAGCGCGTGGGCCGATTGGGGCTTAGGAGACGGCGCGAGGCCCGATCGGGGATCAGGAAGCGACGCATAGACCGATCGTGGCTCGGAGACGGCGCGTGGAGGCATCGGGGCTAAGAAGACGGCGCAGGGACCGAGCGGGGCTCAGGAGACAGCGCGAGGAAAGATCGGGGCTCAGGAGAAGACGCGTCAATTGATCGGGGCTCAGAAATCGGCGCGTGGAACGATCGTGGCTCAGGAGACGACGCGTGGATCGATCGGGGCTCAGGAAACGACGCGTCGACCGATCGGGGCTCAGGAGACGGCGCGCGGACCGACCGGGGCTCAGGAGGATACGCCTGGACCGATCGGGGCTCGGCGACGGCGCGTGGACCGATCGAGGCTCGGAGACGCCGCTTGGACCGATCGGGGCTTAGGAGACGGCGCGTGGACCGATCGGGGCTCAGGAAGCGGCGCCTGGACCTATCGTGGCTCGGAGACGGCGCGTGGAGGCATCGGGGCTAAGAACACGACGCATGGACCGAGCGGGGCTCAGGAGACGGCGCGAGGAGCGATCGGGGCTCAGGAGAAGACGCGTCAATTGATCGGGGCTCAGGAGTCGACGCGACGACGGATCGGGGCTTAGGAGACGACGCGTGGACCGATTGGGGCTTAGGAGACGACGTGTGGACCGATCGGTGCGTAGGAGACGACGCTAGTACCTATCGGGGCTCAGGAGTGAGCGCGTGGACCGATCGGGCCTCGGCGACTGCGCGTGGACGTATCGGGCCTCGGCGACTGCGCGTGGACGTATCGAGCCTCGGCGACTGCGCGTGGACGTATCGGGGTTCAGGAGACGGCGCGTGGACCGATTGGGGCTCGGAGACGGCGCGTTAAGCGATCGGCGCTTAGGAGACGACGCGTGGACCGATCGGGCCTCAGGAGACGGCGCGTCGACCGATCGGTGCTCGGAGACGGCGCGTGGACGGACCGTGGCTTAGAATGCGTCACGCGGACCGATCGGGGCTCGGATACGGCGTGTGGAGGTATCGGGGCTTAGGAGACGATGCGTGAACCGATCGGGGCTCAGGAGCCGATGCGTGGATCGATCGGGGCTCAGTAGGCGGCGCGTGGACCCATCGGGGCTCGGAGACGACACGTGGACCGATCAGGGCTTAGGAGACGACGCGTGGACCGATCGGGGCTCAGGAGACGGCCCGCGGACAGATCGGGGCTTAGGACACGGCGCGTGGACCGATCGGGGCTCAGGAGACGGCGCGTGAACCGAGCGGCGCTCGGAGACGGCGCGTGGATCGATCGGGGCTTAGGAGATGGCGCGTGGACCGATCGGAGCTCGGAGACGGCATGTGGATCGATCGTGGCTCAGGAGACGGCGCGTGGACCGATGGGGATCAGGAGGCGGTGCGTGGACCGATCGGGGCACGAAGGCGGCGCGCGGACCGATCGGGGCGTAGGAGACGACGTGTGTACCTATCGGGGCTCAGGAGCCGGCGCGTGGACCGATTGGGGCTCGGATATGGCGCGTGAACCAACCGGGACTCAGGAGCCGCGCATGGACCGATCATGGCTCGGTGACGGCGCGTGGACCGATCGGGGCTCGGCGATGGCGCGTGGACCGATCAGGGCTCGGAGACGACGCGTGTACGGATCGAGGTTTGGAGACGGCGCATGAACAGATCGGAGCTCGGACACGGCCCGTGGACGGATCACGGCTTAGGAGACGGCGCGTGGACTAATTGGGGCTCAGGAGACGACGCGTGGACCGATCGGGGCTCGGAAACGACGCGTTAACCGAGCGGGGCTTAGGAGACGACGCGTGGACCGATCGGGGCGTAGGAGACGTCGCGTGTACCTATCGGGGCTCACGAGACAGCGTGTGGACAATTTGGGCTCAGGAGACGGCGCGTGCACCGGTCGGGGCTTAGGAGACGACGCGTCGACAGACCGGGGCTCAGGAGAAGGGGTGTGGACAGATCGGGGCTCAGGAGACGGTGCGTGGACCGATCGGGGCTCGGCGATGGCGCGTGGACCGATCGGGGCTCGGCGATGGCGCGTGGACCGATCAGGGCTCGGAGACGACGCGTGGACCGATCGGAGCTCGGACACGGCCCGTGGACGGATCGGGGCTTAGGAGACGGCGCATGGACTAATTGGGGCTCAGGAGACGACGCGTGGACCGATCGGGGCTCGGAAACGACGCGTTAACCAAGCGGGGCTTAGGAGACTACGCGTGGACCGATCGGGGCTCGGAGACGGCGCGTGGACCGATCGGGGCTCGGAGACGGCGCGTGGACAGATCGGGGCTCAGGAGACCGCGCGTAGACCGATCGGGGCGTAGGAGACGATACGTGGACCGATCGGGGCTCAGGAGACGGCGCGTGGACCGACTGGGTCTCAGGAGGTTGCCCGTGGACGAATTGGGGTTCGGCGACGGCGTGTGGACCGACCGGGGCTCAGGAGACCGCGCGTGGACCCATCGGGGCTCGGAGACGGCGCGTGAACCGACCGGGGCTCGGAGACGGCGCGTGGACCGACCGCGGCTCAGGAGGCCGCGCGTGGACCGATGGAGGCTCGGGTACGGCGCGTGGACCAATCGGGGCTCGGCGACTGTGTGTGGACGTATCGGGGTTCAGGAGACGGCGCGTGGACCGATCGGGGCTCGGAGACGGCACGTGGACCGATCAGGGCTTTGGAGACGACGCGTGGACCGATCGGGGCTCAGGAGACGGCGCGTGGACCGATCGGTGCTCGGAGACGGCGCTTTGGACGATCGGGGCTCAGGAGGCGGCGCGTGGACGGATCGGGGCTCAGGATACGGCGCGTGGGCCGATCGAGGCTCAGGAGACGGCGGGCGGACCGACCGGGGCTCAGGAGACTCGTGTGGATCGATCGGGGCTCCGGAGGCGCCGCGTGGACCGATCGGGGCTCAGGAGACGGCGCGTGGACCGATCAGGGCTTTGGAGACGACGCGTGGACCGATCGGGGCTCAGGAGACGGCGCGTGGACCGATCGGTGCTCGGCGACGGCGCGTTGGACGATCGGGGCTCAGGAGGCGGCGCGTGGACGGATCGGGGCTCAGGAGACGGCGCGTGGGCCGATCGAGGCTCAGGAGACGGCGGGCGGACCGACCGGGGCTCAGGAGACTCGTGTGGATCGATCGGGGCTCCAGAGGCGCCGCGTGGACCGATCGGGGTTCAGGAGACGGCGCGTGAACCGATCGGCGCTCGGAGACGGCGCGTGGACCGATCGGGGCTCGGAGACAGCGCGTGGACCGACTGGGGCTCAGGCGGTTGCGCGTGGACCAATTGGGGTTCGGCGACGGCGCGTGGACCAATCCGGGCTCAGGTGCCGGCGCGTGGACCGATCGGGGCACGGAGACGGCGCGTGGAGGCATCGGGGCTAAGAAGACGACGCATGGATCGAGCGGGGCTCAGGAGACGGCGCGAGGACCGATCGGTGCTCGGAGACGATGCGGGGACCGATCGGGGCTCAGGAAACGGCGTGTGGAGCGGTTGGGGCTCAGGAGACGACGCGTGGATCGATCGGGGCTCGGAGACGCCGCGTGGAACGGTCGGGGCTCAGGAGACGGCGCTTGAACTTATCGGCGCTCGGAGACGGCGCGTGGACCGATCGGGGCTTAGGATACGGCGCATGGACCGATGGGGGCTCAGGAAGCGGCGCCTGGACCGATCGTGGCTCGGAGACGGCGCGTGGAGGCATCGGGGCTAAGAAGACGACGCATGGACCCATCGGGGCTCGGAGACGGCGTGTGGACCGATCGGGGCTTAGGAGACGACGCGTGGACCGATCGGGGTTTAGGAGAGGACGCGTCGACCAATCGGGGCACAGGAGACGGCGCGTGGACCGATCGGGGCTTAGGAGACGACCCGTGGACCGATCGGGGCTCAGGAGACGGCGCGAGGAGCGATTGGGCTCAGGAGAAGACGCGTCAATTGATCGTGGCTCAGGAGACGACGCGTCGACGGATCGGGGCTTAGGAGACGACGCGTGGACCGATCGGGGCTTAGGAGACGACGCGTGGACCGATCGGGGTTCAGGAGACGGCGCGTGGACCGACCGGGGCTCAGGAGGCGACGCGTGGACCCATCGGGGCTTGGAGACGGCGTGTGAACCGATCGGGGCTTAGGAGACGACGCGTGGACCGATCGGGGTTTAGGAGAGGACGCGTCGACCGATCGGGGCAAAGGAGACGGCGCGTGGACCGATCGGGGCTTAGGAGACTCACGTTGATCGATTGGGGCTCCGGAGGCGGTGCGTGGACCGATCGGGGCTTAGGAGACTACGCGTGTACCTATCGGGGCTCAGGAGACAGCGCGTGGACCGATTGGGCATCAGGAGACGGCGCGTCGATGGATCGGGGCTTGGGGACGACGCGTGGACCGATCGGGGCTCAGGAGACGGCACGTGGATCGATCGGGGCTCGGAGACGGCGCGTGAAATGATCGGCGCTCGGAGACGGCGCGTGCACCGATCGTGGCTTAGGAGAAGGCGCGTGGAACGATCGGGGCTCAGGAGACGGCGCGTGGATCGATCGGGGCTCCGAGACGGCGCGTGGAATGATCGGGGCTCGGAGAAGGCGCGTGGACCGACCGGGGCACAGGAGGATACGCCTGGACCGATCGGGGCTCGGCGACGGCGCGTGGACCGATCGAGGCTCGGAGACTGCGCGTGGAACTATCGGGGCTCGGAGACAGCGCGTGGACCGACGGGGGCTCAGGCGGTTGCGCGTGGACCAATTGGGGTTCGGCGACGGCGCGTGGACCGATCCGGGCTCAGGAGACGGCGCGTGGACCGATCGGGGCTCGGAGACGGAGCGTGGAGCGATCGGGGCTCAGGAGACGGCGCGTGAACTAATCGGCGCTCGGAGACGGCGCGTGGACGGATCGGGGCTGAGGAGAAGGCGCGTGGTCCGATCGGGGCTTATGAGACGGCGCGTAGACCGATCGGGGCTCGGAGATGGCGCGTGGAATGATCGGGGCTTAGGAGATGGTGTGTGGACCGATCGGAGATCAGGAGACGACGCGAGGACCGATCGGGGATCGGAAGCGGCGCGTGGAACGATCCGGGCTTAGGACACAACGCGTGGACCGATCGGGGCTCAGGCAACGGCGCCTCGACCGATCGTGGCTCGGAGACGGCGCGAGGAGGCATCTGGGCTTAGAAGACGACGCGTGGATCGATGGAGGCTCAGGAGACGGCTCGTGGACCGATCGGGGCTTAGGAGACGGCGCGTGGACCGACCGGAGCTCAGCAGATTTCGCGTGAACCGATCGGCGCTTAGGAGACGGCGCGTGGATCGATCGGGGCTGGGAGACGGCGCGTGGATCAATCGGGTCTCAGGAGGCCGCGCGTGGACAGATCATGACTCGGCGACGGCGCGTGGACCGATCGGGGCTCGGAGACGACGCGTGGACCGATCGGGGCTCGGAGACAGCGCGTGGACCGACTGGGGCTCAGGCGGTTTCGCGTGGACCAATTGGTGTTCGGCGACGGCCCGTGGCCCGATCGGGGCTTAGGAGACGGCGCGTGCACCGATCGGGGCCCGGAGACGGGTCGTGGACAGATTGGGGATTAGGAGACGGCGCGTGGACCGATCGGGGCTGGGAGACGGCACGTGGACCGATCGGGGCTCGGAGACAGCGCGTGGACCGACTGGGGCTCAGGCGGTTTCGCGTGGACCAATTGGGGTTCGGCGACGGCGCGTAGACCGATCGGGGCTCAGAAGACGGCGCGTGGACCGATCGCGGCTCAGGAAGCGGCGCCTGGACCGATCTTGGGCCGGAGACGGCGCGAGAAGGCATCTGGGCTTACAAGACGACGCGTGGATCGATCGGGGCTCGGAGACGGCGCATGAACCGACCGGGGCTCAGGAGACGGCGCGTGGACTGATCGGGGCTCGGAGACGGCGCGTGAACCGATCGGGGCTCAGGTGACGATGCGTGGACCGATCGGGGCTCGGAGACGGCGCGTGGACCGACCGGGGCTAAGGCGGCCGCGCGTGGACGGATCGAGGCTCGGCGACGGCGCATGAACCGACCGGGACTCATGAGACGGCGCGTAGACCGATCGGGGCTCCGGTGGCGATGCGTGGACCGATCGGGGCCCAGGGAACGGCGCGTGGATCGATCGGTGCTCGAAGGCGACGCGTGGACCGCCCGGGGCTCAGCAGCCGATGCGTGGATCGATCGGGGCTCAGGAGGCGGCGCGTGGACCGATCGGTGCTCGGAGACAGCGCGTTTACCGACTGGGGCACGAGAGGTTGCGCGTGGACCAATTGGGGTTCGCAGCGGCGTGTGGACCGACCGGAGCTCAGTAGACCGCGCGTGGACCGATCGGGGCTCGGCGACTGCGCGTGGATGGATGGGGGCTCAGGAGACAGCGCGTGGACCGATCGGGGTTCACGAAGCGGCGCCTGCACCGATCGTCGCTCGGAGACGGCGCGTGGAGGCATCGGGGCTTAGAAGACGACGCATGGACCGATCGGGGCTCGGAAACGGCGCATGGACCGATCGGAGCTCGGAGACGACGCGTGGAGCGCTCGGGGCTCAGGAGAAGACGCGTGGATCGATCGGGGCTCAGGAGACGACGCGTCGACGGATCGGGTTTAGGAGACGACGCGTGGACCGATCGGGGCTTAGGAGCCGACGCGTGGACCGATCCGGGCTCAGGAGACGGCGCGTGGACCGATCGGGGCTCGAGGACGGCGCGTGGAACGATCCGGGCTTAGAAGACGGCGCGTGGACTGATCGGGGTTCAGGAAACGACGCGTCGACCGATCGGGGCTCAGGAGACGGCTCGCGGACCGACCGGGGCTCAGGAGCCTCGCGTGGGCCGATCATGGCTCGGCGACGGCGCCTGGACCGATCGGGGCTCGGAGACGACGCGTGCACCGATGGGGGCTCGGATACGGCGCGTGAACCAACCGGGGCACAGGAGGCCGCGCGTGGACCGATCATGGCTCGGCGACGGCGCGTGGACCGATCGGGGTTCGGATACGACGCGTGGACCGATCGGGGCTCGGAGAGTGCGCGTGGACCAACCGGGGCTCAGACGGTTGCGCGTGGACCAATTGGGGTTCGGCGACGGCGCGTGGACCGATCCGGGCTCAGGAGACGGCGCGTGGACCGATCGGTGCTCGGAGACGGCGCGTGGAGCGATCGGGGCTCAGGAGACGGCGCGTGAACCGATCGGCGCTCGGAGACGGCGCGTGGACCAATCGGGGCTGAGGAGAAGGCGCGTTGACCGATCGGGGCTTAGGAGACGGCGCGTGGACCGATCGGGGCTCGGAGACGGCGCGTGGAATGATCGGGGCTTAGGAGACGGCGCGTGGACCGATCGGAGATCAGGAGACGACGCGTGGACCGATAGGCCTCTGGAAGCGGCGCACGGACCGATCGTGGCTCGGAGACGGCGCGTGGAGGCATCGGGGCTTTCAAGACGACGCGTGGACCAAACGGTGCTCAGAAAACGGCGCGTGTAGCGATTGGGGCTCAGGAGACGGTGCGTGGACCGATCGGGGCTTAGGAGACGACGCGTGGACCGATCGGGGCTCGGAGACGATGCGTGGACCGATCGGGGCTCGGAGACAGTGCGTGGACCGACTGGGGCTCAGGCGGTTGGGCGTGGACCAATTGGGGTTCGGCGACGGCGCGTGGACCGATCGGGGCTCGGAGACGGCGCGTTAACCGATTGGGGCTTAGGAGACGATGCGTGGTCCGATCGGGGCTCAGGAGCCTCGCGTGGACCGATCGGGGATTAGGAGACGACGCATGGACCGATCAGGGCTCGGCGACTGCGCGTGGACGTATCGGGGCTCAGGAGACGGCGCGTGGACCGATCGGGGCTCGGGGACGGCGCGTTAACCGATTGTGGCTTAGGAGACCATGCGTGTACCGATCGGGGCTCGAAGACGGCGCGTGGACCGATCGGGTCTCAGGAGGCCGCGCGTGGACAGATCATGACTCGGCGACGACGCGTGGACCGATCGGGGCTCGGAGACGACGCGTGGACCGATCGGGGCTGGGAGACAGCGCGTGGACCGACTGGGGCTCAGGCGGTTTCGCGTGGACCAATTGGGGTTCGGCGACGGCGCGTTGACCGATCGGGGCTTAGGAGACGGCGCGTGCACCGATCGGGGCCCGGAGACGGGTCGTGGACAGATTGGGGATTAGGAGACGGCGCGTGGACCGATCGGGGCTCAGGAGACCGCGCGTGGACCGATCGCGGCTCGACGCCGCGCGTGGACGGATCAATGCTCAGGAGACGGCGCGTGGACCGATCGGGGCGGGGAGACGGCGCGTTAACCGATCGGGGCTTAGGAGACGATGCGTGGACCGATCGCGGCTCGGAGACGGCGCGTGGACCGATCAGGGCTCGGAGGCAGCGCGTGGACCGATTGGGGCTCGGATACGGCGCGTGAACCAATCGGGGCTCAGGAGGCGGCGCGTTAACCGATCGGGGCTTAGGAGACGATGCGTGAACCGATCGGGGCTCGGAGAAGGCGCGTGGACCGATCGGGGCTCGGAGACGGCGCGTGGAATGATCGGGGCTTAGGAGACGGCGCGTGGACCGAATGGGGCTTAGGAGACAACGCGTGGACCGACCGGGGCTCAGGAAGCGGCGCCTGGACCCGTCATGGCTCGGAGACGGCGCGAGGAGGCATCTAGGCTTAGTAGACGACGCGTGGACCGAACGGGGCTCAGGAAACGGCCCGTGGAGCAATCGGGGTTCAGGAGACGACGCGTGGATCGATCAAGGCTCAGGAGACGACGCGTCGTCCGATCGGGGCTCAGGATGTGGCACGTGGACCCATCGGGGCTCGGAGACGGCACGTGGACCGATCAGGGGTTAGGACACGACGCGTTGACCGATCGGGACTCAGGAGGCGGCGCGTGGACCGATCGGGGATCAGGAAACGGTCCGTGGAGCGATCGGGGGTCAGGAGACGACACGTGGACTGATCGGGGCTCGGGAAGCGGCGCCTGAACCGGTCGTGGCTCGGAGACGGCGCGTGGAGGCATCGGGGCTTAGAAGACGATGCATGGCCCGATCAGGTCTCAGGAAACGGCGCGTGGACCGACTGGAGCTCGGAGACGACGCGTGGATCGACTGGGGGTCAGGCGGTTGCGCGTGGCCCAATTGGGGTTCGGCGACGGCGCGTGGACCGATCGCGGCTCGGAGACGGCGCGTGGACCGATCGGGGCTCAGGAAACGGCGCGTGGACCGATTGGGGCTCGTATACGGCGCGTGAACCAATCGGGCCTCAGGAGGCCGCACGTGGACCGATCGCGGCTCGGCGACGGCGTGTGGACCGATCGAGGCTCGGAGACGACGCGTTTAAGGATCGGGAATCAGGAGACGACGCGTGGAACGATCCGGGCTCAGGAGACGAAACGTGGACCGATCGGGGCTCGGAGACGCCGTGTGGAACGATCGGGGCTCGGGTGACGGCGCGTGAATCGATCGGCGCTCGGACACGGCGCGTGGATCGATCGGGGATCGGGGACGGCGCGTGGAACGATCGCGGCTCGGAGTCGACGCGTTAGCCGATCGCGGCTTAGGAGACGATGCGTGGACCGATAGGGGCTCGGAGACGGCGCTTGGACCGAACGGGGTTAGGAGACGGCGCGTGGACCGATCGGGGCTCGGAGACGGCGCGTGGACCGATCGGGGCTCACGAGACGACGCGTCGACCGATCAGGAGTAGGAGACGGCGCGTGGACCGATCGGGGCTCGAAGACGGCGCGTGGACCGACTGGGGCTCAGGCGGTTGCGCCTGGACCAATTGGGGTTCGGCGACGGTGCGTGGACCGATCGGGGCTCGGAGACGGCGCGTTAACTGATTGGGGCTTAGGAGACCATGCGTGACCCGACCGGGGCTCGGAGACGACGCGTGGACCGATCGGGGCTCGGAGACAGCGCGTGGACCGACTGGGGCTCAGACGGTTTCGCGTGGACCAATTGGGGTTCGGCGACGGCGCGTGGACCGATCGGGGCTTAGGAGGCCGCATGTGGACCGATCGCGGCTCCGCGACGGCGCGTGGACCGATCGGGGCTCAGGAGGCCGCGCGAGGACCGATCGGGGCTCAGGAAACGGCGCGTGGACCGATTGGGGCTCGTATACGGCGCGTGAACCAATCGGGCCTCAGGAGGCCGCACGTGGCCCGATCGCGGCTCGGCGACGGTGCGTGGACCGATCGCGGCTCGGCGACGGCGCGTAGACCGATCGGGGCTCAGGAGGCCGCGCGTGGACCGATCATAGCTCGGCGACGGCGCGTGGAACGATCGGGGCTCGGAGCGGCGCGTAGACCGATCGCGGCTCGGCGACGGCGCGTGGACCGATCGGGGCTCAGTAGGCTGCGCGTGGATCGATTGGGGCTCAGGAGACGGCGCGTGGACCGCTCGGGGCTCGAAGATGGCGCGTGGAACGATCAGGGCTCAGGAGACGTCACGTGAAATGATCGGCGCTCGGAGACGGCGCGTGGACCGATCGGGGCTCAGGAGAAGGCGCGTGGACCGATCGGGGCTTAGTAGAAGGCGCTTGGACCGATCGGGGCTTAGGAGACGACGCGTGGACCGATCGGAGATCGGAGACGGTGCGTGGAACGATCGGGGCTCAGGAGACGGCGCGTGAACCGATCGGCGCTCGGAGACGGCGCGTGGACCGATCTGGGCTCGGAGACAGCGCGTGGACCGACTGGGGCACAGGCGGTGGCGCGTGGACCAATTGGGGTTCGGCGACGGCGCGTGGACCGATCCGGGCTCAGGAGACGGCGCGTGGACCGATCAGGGCTGGGAGAAGGAGCGTGGAGCGATCGGGGCTCAGGAGACGGCGCGTAAACTAATCGGCGCTCGGAGACGGCGCGTGGACCGATCGGGGCTCGGAGATGGCGCGTGGAATGATCGGGGCTTAGGAGATGGCGTGTGGACCGATCGGAGTACAGGAGACGACGCGTGGACCGAGAGGGCTCTGGAAGCGGCGCACGGACGGATCGTGGCTCGCAGACGGCGCGTGGAGGCATCGGCGCTTTGAAGACGACGCGTGGACCAAACGGTGCTCAGAAAACGGTGCGTGGAGCGATCGGGGCTCAGGAGACGGCGCGTGAACCGATCGGCGCTCGGAGACGGCGCGTGGACCAATCGGGGCTGAGGAGAAGGCTCGTTGACCGATCGGGGCTTAGGAGACGGCGCGTGGACCGATCGGGGCTCGGAGACGGCGCGTGGAGGCATCGGGGCTTTCAAGACGACGCGTGGACCAAACGGTGCTCAGAAAACGGCGCGTGTAGCGATTGGGGCTCAGGAGACGGTGCGTGGACCGATCGGGGCTTAGGAGACGACGCGTGGACCGATCGGGGCTCGGAGACGACGCGTGGACCGATCGGGGCTCGGAGACAGTGCGTGGACCGACTGGGGCTCAGGCGGTTGGGCGTGGACCAATTGGGGTTCGGCGACGGCGCGTGGACCGATCGGGGCTCGGAGACGGCGCGTTAACCGATTGGGGCTTAGGAGACGATGCGTGGTCCGATCGGGGCTCAGGAGCCTCGCGTGGACCGATCGGGGATTAGGAGACGACGCATGGACCGATCAGGGCTCGGCGACTGCGCGTGGACGTATCGGGGCTCAGGAGACGGCGCGTGGACCGATCGGGGCTCGGGGACGGCGCGTTAACCGATTGTGGCTTAGGAGACCATGCGTGTACCGATCGGGGCTCGAAGACGGCGCGTGGACCGATCGGGTCTCAGGAGGCCGCGCGTGGACAGATCATGACTCGGCGACGACGCGTGGACCGATCGGGGCTCGGAGACGACGCGTGGACCGATCGGGGCTGGGAGACAGCGCGTGGACCGACTGGGGCTCAGGCGGTTTCGCGTGGACCAATTGGGGTTCGGCGACGGCGCGTTGACCGATCGGGGCTTAGGAGACGGCGCGTGCACCGATCGGGGCCCGGAGACGGGTCGTGGACAGATTGGGGATTAGGAGACGGCGCGTGGACCGATCGGGGCTCAGGAGACCGCGCGTGGACCGATCGCGGCTCGACGCCGCGCGTGGACGGATCAATGCTCAGGAGACGGCGCGTGGACCGATCGGGGCGGGGAGACGGCGCGTTAACCGATCGGGGCTTAGGAGACGATGCGTGGACCGATCGCGGCTCGGAGACGGCGCGTGGACCGATCAGGGCTCGGAGGCAGCGCGTGGACCGATTGGGGCTCGGATACGGCGCGTGAACCAATCGGGGCTCAGGAGGCGGCGCGTTAACCGATCGGGGCTTAGGAGACGATGCGTGAACCGATCGGGGCTCGGAGAAGGCGCGTGGACCGATCGGGGCTCGGAGACGGCGCGTGGAATGATCGGGGCTTAGGAGACGGCGCGTGGACCGAATGGGGCTTAGGAGACAACGCGTGGACCGACCGGGGCTCAGGAAGCGGCGCCTGGACCCGTCATGGCTCGGAGACGGCGCGAGGAGGCATCTAGGCTTAGTAGACGACGCGTGGACCGAACGGGGCTCAGGAAACGGCCCGTGGAGCAATCGGGGTTCAGGAGACGACGCGTGGATCGATCAAGGCTCAGGAGACGACGCGTCGTCCGATCGGGGCTCAGGATGTGGCACGTGGACCCATCGGGGCTCGGAGACGGCACGTGGACCGATCAGGGGTTAGGACACGACGCGTTGACCGATCGGGACTCAGGAGGCGGCGCGTGGACCGATCGGGGATCAGGAAACGGTCCGTGGAGCGATCGGGGGTCAGGAGACGACACGTGGACTGATCGGGGCTCGGGAAGCGGCGCCTGAACCGGTCGTGGCTCGGAGACGGCGCGTGGAGGCATCGGGGCTTAGAAGACGATGCATGGCCCGATCAGGTCTCAGGAAACGGCGCGTGGACCGACTGGAGCTCGGAGACGACGCGTGGATCGACTGGGGGTCAGGCGGTTGCGCGTGGCCCAATTGGGGTTCGGCGACGGCGCGTGGACCGATCGCGGCTCGGAGACGGCGCGTGGACCGATCGGGGCTCAGGAAACGGCGCGTGGACCGATTGGGGCTCGTATACGGCGCGTGAACCAATCGGGCCTCAGGAGGCCGCACGTGGACCGATCGCGGCTCGGCGACGGCGTGTGGACCGATCGAGGCTCGGAGACGACGCGTTTAAGGATCGGGAATCAGGAGACGACGCGTGGAACGATCCGGGCTCAGGAGACGAAACGTGGACCGATCGGGGCTCGGAGACGCCGTGTGGAACGATCGGGGCTCGGGTGACGGCGCGTGAATCGATCGGCGCTCGGACACGGCGCGTGGATCGATCGGGGATCGGGGACGGCGCGTGGAACGATCGCGGCTCGGAGTCGACGCGTTAGCCGATCGCGGCTTAGGAGACGATGCGTGGACCGATAGGGGCTCGGAGACGGCGCTTGGACCGAACGGGGTTAGGAGACGGCGCGTGGACCGATCGGGGCTCGGAGACGGCGCGTGGACCGATCGGGGCTCACGAGACGACGCGTCGACCGATCGGGGCTTAGGAGACGGCGCGTGGACCGATCGGGGCTCGAAGACGGCGCGTGGACCGACTGGGGCTCAGGCGGTTGCGCCTGGACCAATTGGGGTTCGGCGACGGTGCGTGGACCGATCGGGGCTCGGAGACGGCGCGTTAACTGATTGGGGCTTAGGAGACCATGCGTGACCCGACCGGGGCTCGGAGACGACGCGTGGACCGATCGGGGCTCGGAGACAGCGCGTGGACCGACTGGGGCTCAGACGGTTTCGCGTGGACCAATTGGGGTTCGGCGACGGCGCGTGGACCGATCGGGGCTTAGGAGGCCGCATGTGGACCGATCGCGGCTCCGCGACGGCGCGTGGACCGATCGGGGCTCAGGAGGCCGCGCGAGGACCGATCGGGGCTCAGGAAACGGCGCGTGGACCGATTGGGGCTCGTATACGGCGCGTGAACCAATCGGGCCTCAGGAGGCCGCACGTGGACCGATCATAGCTCGGCGACGGCGCGTGGAACGATCGGGGCTCGGAGCGGCGCGTAGACCGATCGCGGCTCGGCGACGGCGCGTGGACCGATCGGGGCTCAGTAGGCTGCGCGTGGATCGATTGGGGCTCAGGAGACGGCGCGTGGACCGCTCGGGGCTCGAAGATGGCGCGTGGAACGATCAGGGCTCAGGAGACGTCACGTGAAATGATCGGCGCTCGGAGACGGCGCGTGGACCGATCGGGGCTCAGGAGAAGGCGCGTGGACCGATCGGGGCTTAGTAGAAGGCGCTTGGACCGATCGGGGCTTAGGAGACGACGCGTGGACCGATCGGAGATCGGAGACGGTGCGTGGAACGATCGGGGCTCAGGAGACGGCGCGTGAACCGATCGGCGCTCGGAGACGGCGCGTGGACCGATCGGGGCTCGGAGATGGCGCGTGGAATGATCGGGGCTTAGGAGATGGCGTGTGGACCGATCGGAGTACAGGAGACGACGCGTGGACCGAGAGGGCTCTGGAAGCGGCGCACGGACGGATCGTGGCTCGCAGACGGCGCGTGGAGGCATCGGCGCTTTGAAGACGACGCGTGGACCAAACGGTGCTCAGAAAACGGTGCGTGGAGCGATCGGGGCTCAGGAGACGGCGCGTGAACCGATCGGCGCTCGGAGACGGCGCGTGGACCAATCGGGGCTGAGGAGAAGGCTCGTTGACCGATCGGGGCTTAGGAGACGGCGCGTGGACCGATCGGGGCTCGGAGACGGCGCGTGGAGGCATCGGGGCTTTCAAGACGACGCGTGGACCAAACGGTGCTCAGAAAACGGCGCGTGTAGCGATTGGGGCTCAGGAGACGGTGCGTGGACCGATCGGGGCTTAGGAGACGACGCGTGGACCGATCGGGGCTCGGAGACGACGCGTGGACCGATCGGGGCTCGGAGACAGTGCGTGGACCGACTGGGGCTCAGGCGGTTGGGCGTGGACCAATTGCGGTTCGGCGACGGCGCGTGGACCGATCGGGGCTCGGAGACGGCGCGTTAACCGATTGGGGCTTAGGAGACGATGCGTGGTCCGATCGGGGCTCAGGAGCCTCGCGTGGACCGATCGGGGATTAGGAGACGACGCATGGACCGATCAGGGCTCGGCGACTGCGCGTGGACGTATCGGGGCTCAGGAGACGGCGCGTGGACCGATCGGGGCTCGGGGACGGCGCGTTAACCGATTGTGGCTTAGGAGACCATGCGTGTACCGATCGGGGCTCGAAGACGGCGCGTGGACCGATCGGGTCTCAGGAGGCCGCGCGTGGACAGATCATGACTCGGCGACGACGCGTGGACCGATCGGGGCTCGGAGACGACGCGTGGACCGATCGGGGCTGGGAGACAGCGCGTGGACCGACTGGGGCTCAGGCGGTTTCGCGTGGACCAATTGGGGTTCGGCGACGGCGCGTTGACCGATCGGGGCTTAGGAGACGGCGCGTGCACCGATCGGGGCCCGGAGACGGGTCGTGGACAGATTGGGGATTAGGAGACGGCGCGTGGACCGATCGGGGCTCAGGAGACCGCGCGTGGACCGATCGCGGCTCGACGCCGCGCGTGGACGGATCAATGCTCAGGAGACGGCGCGTGGACCGATCGGGGCGGGGAGACGGCGCGTTAACCGATCGGGGCTTAGGAGACGATGCGTGGACCGATCGCGGCTCGGAGACGGCGCGTGGACCGATCAGGGCTCGGAGGCAGCGCGTGGACCGATTGGGGCTCGGATACGGCGCGTGAACCAATCGGGGCTCAGGAGGCGGCGCGTTAACCGATCGGGGCTTAGGAGACGATGCGTGAACCGATCGGGGCTCGGAGAAGGCGCGTGGACCGATCGGGGCTCGGAGACGGCGCGTGGAATGATCGGGGCTTAGGAGACGGCGCGTGGACCGAATGGGGCTTAGGAGACAACGCGTGGACCGACCGGGGCTCAGGAAGCGGCGCCTGGACCCGTCATGGCTCGGAGACGGCGCGAGGAGGCATCTAGGCTTAGTAGACGACGCGTGGACCGAACGGGGCTCAGGAAACGGCCCGTGGAGCAATCGGGGTTCAGGAGACGACGCGTGGATCGATCAAGGCTCAGGAGACGACGCGTCGTCCGATCGGGGCTCAGGATGTGGCACGTGGACCCATCGGGGCTCGGAGACGGCACGTGGACCGATCAGGGGTTAGGACACGACGCGTTGACCGATCGGGACTCAGGAGGCGGCGCGTGGACCGATCGGGGATCAGGAAACGGTCCGTGGAGCGATCGGGGGTCAGGAGACGACACGTGGACTGATCGGGGCTCGGGAAGCGGCGCCTGAACCGGTCGTGGCTCGGAGACGGCGCGTGGAGGCATCGGGGCTTAGAAGACGATGCATGGCCCGATCAGGTCTCAGGAAACGGCGCGTGGACCGACTGGAGCTCGGAGACGACGCGTGGATCGACTGGGGGTCAGGCGGTTGCGCGTGGCCCAATTGGGGTTCGGCGACGGCGCGTGGACCGATCGCGGCTCGGAGACGGCGCGTGGACCGATCGGGGCTCAGGAAACGGCGCGTGGACCGATTGGGGCTCGTATACGGCGCGTGAACCAATCGGGCCTCAGGAGGCCGCACGTGGACCGATCGCGGCTCGGCGACGGCGTGTGGACCGATCGAGGCTCGGAGACGACGCGTTTAAGGATCGGGAATCAGGAGACGACGCGTGGAACGATCCGGGCTCAGGAGACGAAACGTGGACCGATCGGGGCTCGGAGACGCCGTGTGGAACGATCGGGGCTCGGGTGACGGCGCGTGAATCGATCGGCGCTCGGACACGGCGCGTGGATCGATCGGGGATCGGGGACGGCGCGTGGAACGATCGCGGCTCGGAGTCGACGCGTTAGCCGATCGCGGCTTAGGAGACGATGCGTGGACCGATAGGGGCTCGGAGACGGCGCTTGGACCGAACGGGGTTAGGAGACGGCGCGTGGACCGATCGGGGCTCGGAGACGGCGCGTGGACCGATCGGGGCTCACGAGACGACGCGTCGACCGATCGGGGCTTAGGAGACGGCGCGTGGACCGATCGGGGCTCGAAGACGGCGCGTGGACCGACTGGGGCTCAGGCGGTTGCGCCTGGACCAATTGGGGTTCGGCGACGGTGCGTGGACCGATCGGGGCTCGGAGACGGCGCGTTAACTGATTGGGGCTTAGGAGACCATGCGTGACCCGACCGGGGCTCGGAGACGACGCGTGGACCGATCGGGGCTCGGAGACAGCGCGTGGACCGACTGGGGCTCAGACGGTTTCGCGTGGACCAATTGGGGTTCGGCGACGGCGCGTGGACCGATCGGGGCTTAGGAGGCCGCATGTGGACCGATCGCGGCTCCGCGACGGCGCGTGGACCGATCGGGGCTCAGGAGGCCGCGCGAGGACCGATCGGGGCTCAGGAAACGGCGCGTGGACCGATTGGGGCTCGTATACGGCGCGTGAACCAATCGGGCCTCAGGAGGCCGCACGTGGACCGATCGCGGCTCGGCGACGGCGTGTGGACCGATCGAGGCTCGGAGACGACGCGTTTAAGGATCGGGAATCAGGAGACGACGCGTGGAACGATCCGGGCTCAGGAGACGAAACGTGGACCGATCGGGGCTCGGAGACGCCGTGTGGAACGATCGGGGCTCGGGTGACGGCGCGTGAATCGATCGGCGCTCGGACACGGCGCGTGGATCGATCGGGGATCGGGGACGGCGCGTGGAACGATCGCGGCTCGGAGTCGACGCGTTAGCCGATCGCGGCTTAGGAGACGATGCGTGGACCGATAGGGGCTCGGAGACGGCGCTTGGACCGAACGGGGTTAGGAGACGGCGCGTGGACCGATCGGGGCTCGGAGACGGCGCGTGGACCGATCGGGGCTCACGAGACGACGCGTCGACCGATCGGGGCTTAGGAGACGGCGCGTGGACCGATCGGGGCTCGAAGACGGCGCGTGGACCGACTGGGGCTCAGGCGGTTGCGCCTGGACCAATTGGGGTTCGGCGACGGTGCGTGGACCGATCGGGGCTCGGAGACGGCGCGTTAACTGATTGGGGCTTAGGAGACCATGCGTGACCCGACCGGGGCTCGGAGACGACGCGTGGACCGATCGGGGCTCGGAGACAGCGCGTGGACCGACTGGGGCTCAGACGGTTTCGCGTGGACCAATTGGGGTTCGGCGACGGCGCGTGGACCGATCGGGGCTTAGGAGGCCGCATGTGGACCGATCGCGGCTCCGCGACGGCGCGTGGACCGATCGGGGCTCAGGAGGCCGCGCGAGGACCGATCGGGGCTCAGGAAACGGCGCGTGGACCGATTGGGGCTCGTATACGGCGCGTGAACCAATCGGGCCTCAGGAGGCCGCACGTGGCCCGATCGCGGCTCGGCGACGGTGCGTGGACCGATCGCGGCTCGGCGACGGCGCGTAGACCGATCGGGGCTCAGGAGGCCGCGCGTGGACCGATCATAGCTCGGCGACGGCGCGTGGAACGATCGGGGCTCGGAGCGGCGCGTAGACCGATCGCGGCTCGGCGACGGCGCGTGGACCGATCGGGGCTCAGTAGGCTGCGCGTGGATCGATTGGGGCTCAGGAGACGGCGCGTGGACCGCTCGGGGCTCGAAGATGGCGCGTGGAACGATCAGGGCTCAGGAGACGTCACGTGAAATGATCGGCGCTCGGAGACGGCGCGTGGACCGATCGGGGCTCAGGAGAAGGCGCGTGGACCGATCGGGGCTTAGTAGAAGGCGCTTGGACCGATCGGGGCTTAGGAGACGACGCGTGGACCGATCGGAGATCGGAGACGGTGCGTGGAACGATCGGGGCTCAGGAGACGGCGCGTGAACCGATCGGCGCTCGGAGACGGCGCGTGGACCGATCTGGGCTCGGAGACAGCGCGTGGACCGATCGGGGCTCGGAGACGCCGTGTGGAACGATCGGGGCTCGGGTGACGGCGCGTGAATCGATCGGCGCTCGGACACGGCGCGTGGATCGATCGGGGATCGGGGACGGCGCGTGGAACGATCGCGGCTCGGAGTCGACGCGTTAGCCGATCGCGGCTTAGGAGACGATGCGTGGACCGATAGGGGCTCGGAGACGGCGCTTGGACCGAACGGGGTTAGGAGACGGCGCGTGGACCGATCGGGGCTCGGAGACGGCGCGTGGACCGATCGGGGCTCACGAGACGACGCGTCGACCGATCGGGGCTTAGGAGACGGCGCGTGGACCGATCGGGGCTCAGGAGACGGCGCTTGGACCGATCGGGGCTTAGGAGACGACGCGTGGACCGATCGGAGATCGGAGACGGTGCGTGGAACGATCGGGGCTCAGGAGACGGCGCGTGAACCGATCGGCGCTCGGAGACGACGCGTGGAACGATCCGGGCTCAGGAGACGAAACGTGGACCGATCGGGGCTCGGAGACGCCGTGTGGAACGATCGGGGCTCGGGTGACGGCGCGTGAATCGATCGGCGCTCGGACACGGCGCGTGGATCGATCGGGGATCGGGGACGGCGCGTGGAACGATCGCGGCTCGGAGTCGACGCGTTAGCCGATCGCGGCTTAGGAGACGATGCGTGGACCGATAGGGGCTCGGAGACGGCGCTTGGACCGAACGGGGTTAGGAGACGGCGCGTGGACCGATCGGGGCTCGGAGACGGCGCGTGGACCGATCGGGGCTCACGAGACGACGCGTCGACCGATCGGGGCTTAGGAGACGGCGCGTGGACCGATCGGGGCTCGAAGACGGCGCGTGGACCGACTGGGGCTCAGGCGGTTGCGCCTGGACCAATTGGGGTTCGGCGACGGTGCGTGGACCGATCGGGGCTCGGAGACGGCGCGTTAACTGATTGGGGCTTAGGAGACCATGCGTGACCCGACCGGGGCTCGGAGACGACGCGTGGACCGATCGGGGCTCGGAGACAGCGCGTGGACCGACTGGGGCTCAGACGGTTTCGCGTGGACCAATTGGGGTTCGGCGACGGCGCGTGGACCGATCGGGGCTTAGGAGGCCGCATGTGGACCGATCGCGGCTCCGCGACGGCGCGTGGACCGATCGGGGCTCAGGAGGCCGCGCGAGGACCGATCGGGGCTCAGGAAACGGCGCGTGGACCGATTGGGGCTCGTATACGGCGCGTGAACCAATCGGGCCTCAGGAGGCCGCACGTGGCCCGATCGCGGCTCGGCGACGGTGCGTGGACCGATCGCGGCTCGGCGACGGCGCGTAGACCGATCGGGGCTCAGGAGGCCGCGCGTGGACCGATCATAGCTCGGCGACGGCGCGAGGAGGCATCTGGGCTTCGAAGACGACGCGTGGATCGATCGGGGCTCGGAGACGGCGCGTGAACCAACCGGGGCTCAGGAGACCGCGCGTGGACCGATCGAGGCTCAGGAGGCCACGCCTGGACCGATCGGGGCTCCGCGACGGCGCGTGGACCGTTCGAGGCTCGGAGACGACGCGTGTACGGATCGGGGATTCGGCGATGACGCGTGGACCGATCGGGGCTCGGAGACGGGGCGTGGAATGATCGGGACTCGGAGACGGCGTGTGAACGTATCGGGGCTTAGGAGACGATGCGTTGACCGATCGGGGCTCATGAGACGGCGCGTAGACCGATCATGGCTCCGGCGGCGACGCGTGGACTGATCGGGGCCCAGGAAACGGCGCGTGGATCGATCGGTGCTCGAAGACGACGCGTGGACCGATCGGGGCTCAGGAGCCGATGCGTGGATCGATCGGGGCTCAGGAGGCGGCGCGTGGACCCATCGGGGCTCGGAGACGGCAAGTGGACCGATCAGGGCTTAGGAGACGACGCGTGGACCGATCGGGGCTCAGGAGACGGCGCGTGGACCGATCGGTGCTCGGAGACAGCGCGTGGACGGACCGTGGCTTAGAATGCGTCACGCGGACCGATCGGGGCTCGGATACGGCGTGTGGACGTATCGGGGCTTAGGAGACGATGCGTGAACCGATCGGGGCTCAGGAGACGCCGCGTGGACCGATCGGGGCTCGGAGACGGCGCGTGGAACGATCGGGGCTCAGGAGACGGCGCGTGAAATGATCGGCGCTCAGAGACGGCGCGTGGACCGATTGTGGCTTACGAGACGGCGCGTGGATCGATCGGGGCTCGAAGACGACGCGTGAACCGATCGGGGCTCAGGAGCCGATGCGTGGATCGATCGGGGCTCAGGAGGCGGCGCGTGGACCCATCGGGGCTCGGAGACGGCACGTGGACCGATCAGGGCTTAGGAGACGACGCGTGGACCGATCGGGGCTCGGAGCCGACGCGTGGACCGATCGGGGCTCGGAGACAGTGCGTGGACCGACTGGGGCTCAGGCGGTTGCGCGTGGACCAATTGGGGTTCGGCGACAGCGCGTTGACCGATCGGGGCTCGGAGACGGCGCGTTAACCGATTGGGGCTTAGGAGACGATGCGTGGCCCGATCGGGGCTCGAAGACGGCGCGTGGACCGATCGGGTGTCAGGAGGCCGCGCGTGGACAGATCATGACTCGGCGACGGCGCGTGGACCGATCGGGGCTCGGAGACGACGCGTGGACCGATCGGGTCTCGGAGACAGCGCGTGGACCGACTGGGGCTAAGGCGGTTTCGCGTGGACCAATTGGGGTTCGGCGACGGCGTGTGGACCGATCGGGGCTTAGGAGACGGCGCGTGCACCGATCGGGGCCCGGAGACGGGTCGTGGACCGATCGGGGCTCAGGAGACGGCGCGTGGACCGATTGGGGCTCGAATACGGCGCGTGAACCAATCGGGGCTCAGGAGGCCGCCCGTGGACCGATCGCGGCTCGGCGACGGCGCGTGGACCGTTCGGGGCTCGGAGACGATGCGTGGACCGATCGAGGTTCGGCGACAGCGCGTGAACCGACTGGGTCTCAGGCGGTTGTGCGTGGACCAATTAGGGGTCGGCGACCGCGCGTGGACCGTTCGGGGCTCGGAGACGGCGCGTTAACCGATCGGGGCTTAGGAGACGATGCGTGAACCGATCGGGGCTCGGAGAAGGCCCGTGGACCGATCGGGGCCTAGGAGACAACGCGTGGACCGATCGTGGCTCAGTAAGCGGCGCCTGGACCGATCGTGGCCCGGAGACGGCGCGAGAAGG
The DNA here is from genome assembly GCA_946811545.1 of Netelia fuscicornis. Lineage (NCBI taxonomy): Eukaryota > Metazoa > Arthropoda > Insecta > Hymenoptera > Ichneumonidae > Netelia > Netelia fuscicornis. The sequence goes on along the minus strand of OX328014.1, from coordinate 36,965,283 downwards.
CATCGGGGCTTACAGGACGACGCGTGGATCGAACGGAGGCTCGGAGACGGCGCATGAACCGACCGGGGCTCATGAGACGGCGCGTGGACTGATCGGGGCTCGGAGACGGCGCGTTAACCGATCGGGGCTTAGGAGACGGCGTGTGAACGTATCGGGGCTTAGGAAAGGATGCGTTGACCGATCGGGGCTCATGAGACGGCGCGTAGACCGATCGGGGCTCAGGAGACGGCGCGTGGACAGATCGGTGCTCGGAGACGGCGCGTGGACGGACCGGGGCTCAGGAGGCGGCGCGTGGACGGACCGGGGCTCAGGATACGGCGCGTGGGCCGATCGAGGCTCAGGAGACGGCGGGCGGACCGACCGGGGCTCAGGAGACTCGTGTGGATCGATCGGGGCTCCGGAGGCGCCGCGTGGACCGATCGGGGCTCAGGAGACGGCGCGTGGACCGATCAGGGCTTTGGAGACGACGCGTGGACCGATCGGGGCTCAGGAGACGGCGCGTGGACCGATCGGTGCTCGGCGACGGCGCGTTGGACGATCGGGGCTCAGGAGGCGGCGCGTGGACGGATCGGGGCTCAGGAGACGGCGCGTGGGCCGATCGAGGCTCAGGAGACGGCGGGCGGACCGACCGGGGCTCAGGAGACTCGTGTGGATCGATCGGGGCTCCAGAGGCGCCGCGTGGACCGATCGGGGTTCAGGAGACGGCGCGTGAACCGATCGGCGCTCGGAGACGGCGCGTGGACCGATCGGGGCTCGGAGACAGCGCGTGGACCGACTGGGGCTCAGGCGGTTGCGCGTGGACCAATTGGGGTTCGGCGACGGCGCGTGGACCAATCCGGGCTCAGGTGCCGGCGCGTGGACCGATCGGGGCACGGAGACGGCGCGTGGAGGCATCGGGGCTAAGAAGACGACGCATGGATCGAGCGGGGCTCAGGAGACGGCGCGAGGACCGATCGGTGCTCGGAGACGATGCGGGGACCGATCGGGGCTCAGGAAACGGCGTGTGGAGCGGTTGGGGCTCAGGAGACGACGCGTGGATCGATCGGGGCTCGGAGACGCCGCGTGGAACGGTCGGGGCTCAGGAGACGGCGCTTGAACTTATCGGCGCTCGGAGACGGCGCGTGGACCGATCGGGGCTTAGGATACGGCGCATGGACCGATGGGGGCTCAGGAAGCGGCGCCTGGACCGATCGTGGCTCGGAGACGGCGCGTGGAGGCATCGGGGCTAAG